>PITA01006311.1:70001-101058 GCA_004023965.1 Spilogale gracilis
TCTCTCTCTCTCTCTCTCTCGGTGGATTAATCTTCATTTTCCCTTTTTTTACTTATTCAAGTTTTAAATCTGCTATAATACATAAATATTATTTTTGCAATAAATTTCTTTAAACAGGAGCTAATAAAAGCAGAGGATTCCAAAGCGGAGTCCTTTGGAATAATCACAGCTAGTTCTGCCAGAAAAGAAGAGATCTGAGGGTGAGTCAGAAGCCCTAAGGTAGAAGCCTATAGGAGGATAAAAGGGCTTGATGTAAATTTCAGTGATTACCCAGAACTCTTTTGGTGATGTGTGTAATGTTCAGTTTTTCTTGTCATGTTTTGCCTGGGTTTCTTTCTCTAGTAGTTATTAGTGGTCATCACACAAACAAAAGTACTGAAGATATTGCAAGACAAGTAAGGAAAGAAGTAGGCTTGATCAGAGAAGCAAATGGGACTCTTTGTGACTGAGACCAAAAGACCATGTTAGGGAAGGGCTGAGGAGTGGAAGATATGGGATTGAGAGCAGTAATTTTCCCACCTTGGTAACATCTGGAATTGAGGGTGGGAGGTAATTTAAAGACAGAATAGGATTCTGTAATTTAAAGACAGAATAGGATTTTTCTACATGGAACAACTAGACAAATAAATATGATTGCCCCCCCCATTCATTGTTCTCTAAGCATAAACTTTTCTTCCTTTTATAAATGGGGTATCTCATTTCACTGAGTGTCAAGTCGTTTGCCCCTTACCGTATTCGAAGCTAGAACTAAAAGCAAGTAGAGGAACCAAATCTTCTCCAGTGAACAAAGTACTGTTGGGTTTAAACCAGATGAATGGATATTTTAACCACCTTAAAATACCAGCATTCAGAATAGGCTTACCTTCTCCAGGATTTGGCAGTCACCAGAAATAGTGCTTTAGATGGTTAGTACATTCAAACACTATTATAATCTCAAAAAAAAAAAAAACAAAACAAAACCTCAGAAAACCATGAAAATAGTCCATTTCTCAAGGTTACCAGGAGAAATTCAGAGACTTCTGCACACAGTCTGATTCTCTGAATGCCTTTCTTCCCAGAATAAATTGTGTTCTATAAAAATTACAGGGGGGTGGGGGGAAGATAGAGAAGCATTTATTTTCTTCGGAAGGTAAGGAAAGTAATTATATGTGGGAACCCCTCAGACTTCCAAGGAGTCTGCAAGAAGGCTAATGCTGTTAGGAGAGGGACAGCTTTGTTTTATAGTCCCTGATGTCAGGTTTTTAGTGTGGAGGGAAATGTGCACTTTCCAAGCTGTGCTTGCAAGCAATGCAGTATCTCTGACATGCTGCCCTCTGGGAAAACCCGCCAGTGGGGGAATGGTTGCAGTGATGCAGTACAGCTTGTAACTTGGAATCCCGTCGGAGAACTTTGTAGTTGCTTGTCAGTCAGTGGGAAGATAAAAGAGGCAGCTTCTTTTCAAGCAATTTGAATTCATTTCCCTGTAATGAGTTAGAGGGTCAGGCAGCAGGAGTGAGATCGCCTGAGATCTTATAAAGTGTATTTTGTGGAAGGAAGAGAACAGAGGCGGAGCAAAGAGAAGGTAATGTCTGCCTGGTTGCTGAATAAGCAGACGAATGTGGCCAGTGTTGGTCCACTTCTTTGCAGGACCACTTACCTGCTTCCCCATATGTCCAGAAGGAGAGATCTAAAGTAGCTACCTAAAGTAGCAGGTATTGGTATTTCCTACATAAATACTCATGAAGCACAGACATGAGAATGGCATTTATGGGTTTTTTTCACGTTAGTCGATTATTGACCATACAGTTTCTTTGAGAGACACAGAAGAAATTAAATAAGTGTCATGTTAGGGAGTTCTTTAGCTGTCGACCATAGCTGGGGACCTCTCTCCCTGACCATTTTAAATGTTTTAAAATCAACACAAGATATATTAGGTATGGCAGCTTTGGAAAAAGCTGGTGTTCAAAGCAAGGATTAATGTGAAAACTAGTAAGAACACAGGAAAAACAGAAAATTACTTTCTTCCTATTTCTTTGGGAAGCAAATTTCTCTTTCGCAAAAAAGAAATTCCTGTTAATATACTTTGCATATAGTTCCAACACATATCTACAGATATAAATGCACACAAATAGAAACACATAAGAAATAAGAATGCATTTTACTTGGAGATAAAATCATTGCTATGTTGTTGGTGAAAATATGAATGGGCAATAATAAGATGTATGTCATTTCAAACGTTTGGCTATAGAATATATACCCACTGAATATATTGACACCTCTGATTGTATATCATGTCATGGCCAATAAAGCTATAGAAATATGTAATTAGGAGATATTCTTCCACAAGAATGGAGGTAAGCATTAATTTATCAAAATTACTTAACTCATCTGTTCTCAACACTCACACAGCAGCTTATTGAATTTGTGTCTCATATCTAATTGGCTATTTTCTTGACATAATGAACAAGTGCACACTCTATGCTGTTGTGTCTGTTGAAGCGGTGACATAATGATGAAAGGCAAATCCCAGCTCTGGGATGCATGGCAGTAGGGAGTGGAGTCCGCAGAGGCAGGAGAGAAGCAGAGAAAGCTGGTTCTCTGTTCTCGCTGCTGAAGCTCCTGTTTTAAACCCTGCTGGAGCATCTCTGCATAGGAGTCTCTCTGTTCTACTACCTCATGAAAGGAGACTGTTCATCAGCAGATCACCCCCTAAAGTATTTTACTTTGATTTGTGGAAGACTTTTGAATGGATTTTGTTTTTGTTTTTGTTTTAAATCAAATGGGAGTCTTTATAGCATGTACAAATGCTCAGACCATTTTCAAACTCACACCATGGCTGATTTTGGGTTCCTACTACACGCAGTGAGGTTCATCGGAAGACTCCAGCCATTGAGCAGATATATAATATTTTTAAGTGATATTGCATGCCACTAAAACACCTGTCAGGAGTGGGGTTTTGTATGCTTTTTGTCATTGCGAGTGTTTAGTGTTTGTTGAATAAATCACATTATAATTAGAGTTGGTTTCAGATGTCTCTAAACTGAAAATATAACCATTATACGTATTTACCTGGATACTGGATAAAGAGACTCTTGATAGAAAAATGTCAGCTGTTAATTAATATTAGGAGAAAATGGAAGAATGAACTATATAGAGAAATAGAAAAAAATCTTGCCCTCTTGGACTGGCCTCTGAGACAGAGTCCTACAGCTGAGCTTCTTCTGTGGGGTGGGTCATAGGAAGGACCCCTTTGATGATGATGGTTTAGAATGTACAAGGATCACAAACCTTATGTTTGGCTCCTTAGAAAGTATTCTTAGGTGACTCTGAAATCATGCTGTATACTAAGAACAGCCCAGTGAGAACTAATATTTCCCAACTTTTTGTGTGAAATTATTAGATCAGTTAGTTACTCCACTCAATCCAGAAAGAGAATCTAAGTGTTCTAGCAACTATTTAAGAAAGCACAAGTTTATACAGTTCTCTGAGAAATTTCTTTCTTTGCTCATAAATAAGGTTGCATGTGAATATATATATTTTTTGTAGTTATACTCCTTTGGGGAGATATCAGAAGGACTTTTATACCTGAGGAGCACATATCTGAAATCCTAGAATTAAATTTGCATGTTTGTTCATTCATTCATTGATCTGTTCATGCCACAAACACATATCTAGTTTTTATGGAGCAAGACAGAAATCATGATAGGTAGTAGGTTATAGTGTGAACTAAGAAGACAAGGTCCTGCACTGAAAGCAGTGGTGGTTTACAATGGCAGAGAGAGTTTCACAAATAATTACTTGAAAGTATAAAACTGCAAAATTTAAAAAAAACATTAAGGTAAAAGGATCTGTCACTAAAATTTTAAAAGAGGGAACTTATTATAAATTAGAGGATCAGGGAGACCGTTTTAGCAGATGATATTTAGGGTAACAGCTAAGCACTAACTAAGGAAAAGAATATAGGAAAGAGGATTCCAGAGAAAAAGGTATTTGTGAAGGATGCAGGGAAGGTAAAATTTTGGCGTGTTTGAGGAAATGAAAGAAGGCCAGCATGACTGGACAGACTGAATGAGGAAGAGAATGTCACAGGATATGACTGATGAAAGCTAAGCAGAAGCTACTTCATACTTCAGCTACTACTCCTACAGGAGCATCCTGTAGGATATTTTAAGCATTTTTGCATAGAAATACGATAATTACAAAGGATTATCAATATTTTTGAGATGTTATACAGATGGATATTACTTAAATTTACTTGCTGTATTCTTAAAATATTTTATTCTCTTCAGAAATATTTTTGTCAAAATGATACTAATTATAAATGAGTTCTATTTTCATTTGGTTGGCATCCACTCTTTCTTCCTATGGAGATATACATATGTGTGTGTGTGTATATATATATATGTGTGTGTATATATATATGCATATACATAATATATTTGAGATTTTGCCACACTTTATATCCTACTATACTCATTTACATTGTATCCATGAGTATTTCTCATATCACACACACAGCACCCATAGAAAGCATTCTCATTAAGTATGTAATATCATTAATATGGATATACAGAATTTCATTGTTTATTATTTTTACTATTTTACTATTAGAAAGAATATTTATTATTATATGTTGATATTAATTATATTTAATGTTATTAATGTATTAATATTTATTAGCATATAACTCTACATATATCCTTAATATGTATTGCTAAAAGGAATTATTAAATTAAAATTTGGTAATATTTTTGAAGAATCTTGATAGGCATTAGAAAAACTCTTTCAAGAAAAATCATATGGGGTCACCTGGGTGGCTCAGTCAGTCAAGCATCTGCCTTCAGCTCAGGTCATGCTCTTGGAGTCCTGGGATCCAGCTTCACATCCCACTCCCTGCTCAGAGGGGAGCTTGCTTCTCTCTCTCTGCTTATGCTCTCTCTCTCGAATAAATAAAGTCCTTAAAAAAATCTTATCAATTTACATGTCCCCTAGCAGTATATAAATATGTTTATCTTTCTGTAATTATACTTATTTGATCGGTAAAAATGATAAGTTGCTTTAATTTGCATTTCTTTTATTCCTTTTGATATCAAACATATTCCATATGCTTATTTTTTGTTTTTCTTTCTTATTTGTTCACACACTTGACTCATGAGATTTCAGAGGTTTTTACATTCATTTTATTTATATGGAAGCTTAAATATTATGAATAGCAGTTACTAGTTATTAGAATGTCAGTTTGTCTTTTTGGTGTGTTTATGTGTTTTCGGGGCTTCTGGGTGGCTCGGTTGGGCATCAATCTCTTGATTTCAGCTCAGGTAATGATCTCAGGGTTGTGGGATCAAGCCCCACATAGGGCTCTGCACTCAGTTGGAGTCTGCTTGAGATTCTCTCCCTCTCCCTTTGTCCCTCCCACTGCTTATGCTCTTGCCCTCTCTCTAAAATAAATAAATGAAATTAAAGAAATAGGAGATAGTGTTTTATATTTTTGATAATGAAGTCTCTGCTTATATTTATGAAAACATTTTTTCTCTATCCAGAGTTAAAACATTATGTTGTTTAATTTTGTTACATTTATCAGAGATATAAATTCATACATATGATGATGCTAACTTATGGGTGATTTATTTCTTGTTTCATATTTTCATTTCTCTTTGAATCATCACTATGACAGTGTAATCTTTGTTCTTTCAGTATTTTAAATATTTAGAAAATACCTTTGCATCTTATAGATATAGTTCCCATTTTCTCCCTGCAGCTTACTATTACTCATTTTTGTTAAAAGGTCTTAGTTTTTACACATATATTTTTCCAACTGAACACTAAGTTGGGTTGAAAAAAATGCCCTGATATTTTTAATGTGCTCATCTTTTTATAGATTAATTCATGAAAAATTTACATCTTTAATAGTTCTTATCCAGAAATGTGTTATAATTCCATTATTTGGGTACTTTATATCTCACAATAAAATTCTGTCATTTTTTTCATAAATACCTTATATTTCTTGTTAGGGTTATGTCCAGATATTTTACTTTTTTTTTAATTTACTTTTTTGTGATTGTTCTTGTTTCTTTTTAATGTAACAGTAAAAGAAGCATTACTGGTATCCCATCTGTGTTTTAAAATATGCCATTTCACCAGTACTTTCTTAAAACATTTATAAATCTCTGAGTTCATTTTTCCAGCTCCATTAAGAAAATACAGAGGTCCTTACACTTACAGAACATTCTGTGAGTCCAGCCTATTCTGTTATGTGAATTTAGATGTATATGACATTGTGACAGACAAGATGGATGCTTTTACTGTGAACAAGAAGGTTTTGAATTTAAGTCCAATCACATGTATAACCCATACAGTATGATTATTTCACATAAACCACAACCAAACTTTGACTAATTTTTTTGTTTTCAGAAATTCATTTGAGAAAATTAAAATAAACTTATGAAGTATTTTTAAAAGGTTTAACATATTTGTATCCATTTGTACCAATTGAGAAAACCAGCAATTCCCTGTTTTAGAATTGTTTAATAGAAATAATTAGATAGGCACACAAGAATATCTGTAAAGTCACGTTCCTGGCAAAGTTTATTTGTGTAACAAAACTTGAGAGGGGTGTTCCCAAATGTCCAGCTATGTGGAATAACCACATTGTGGTGAATTCATATTAAAGATTATTTGGATATGCATTTATTAATAAATATGCAGTATTGCAGCTGCAGAACAATATTATAAAATTCTGGAAGTGTAAAATGTAATAATATATATCAATATATATGCATGTGTGTGTAAAAATATGAAAGGATACATACCAAGGTACACCAAAATATTAATAAGGTGACAATAATTAAAAAATTTTTGTTAATTTTAGGTTTTCTCTTTGTAGTGTCTGATATAGTCTTAAAATGTATAATAAACATATTTTAAAATCAGAGAAGGCATGAGTGAAGGCGAGAGAAAAAAAAGAAGGGACTTCATAGCATGTGTCATCTTATATCAAAAGTATTGGAAGATTTTAGGAGGCAACAGACACTAAAACTCCAAATCCCAACTGAACTTAGGAACAAAAAACTTGACTTCATTAAGCAGGGGGAGTTAAACATCTTGAGCCTTGACTTCTTTCAAAAGCCCAACCAATTACGATTACTGTTTATTATCTTCTTGCTTTCATTTGAATCCCTTAAACTTAAAGTGATTCACTTTCCCTTTTCCCTAATAATTTATTCCTTTATGATAATAGAGTTTTTAAATATCTTTTTTGATTTGTACTCTCTATTTCCTGTCTAATGATTTACTCTCTATGGCAGACATGCAAAAGTTACCATATTAGAAAAATTATTATGCTATAATAATTATGGTACCATCAAACTGAATTAAATTATGCTTCATTGTAAATAGTAAAATGTATTAATTTTTTTAAAAGCCTTTTTATGCCAGAGAGGATAAATAAAGTTACCTTTATATACTTTCATTAAACTCCATGACAGTATAATCCACATTGACAGAACTGATAACAAATCAACTCACTCCTTACAGCAATCTCTTCCACGTAGTTCTGAAATTAGCTTCCTCAGGACTATGAATTAAATGCAATGTACTTAACAGAATTTGTGCATTCTGTGAATAAGAGTTTCACCTTCATTTTGTGTGAATATGAATATGAAGGCACATCTTGGAACAAAGTTTCCTTTCATCGATTTAAGATGAAAATGAACCTGCATTTTAAGTGTGCCTTCTAGTTTTCCCTTTAGTATATCACAACAGGGCTGTCCAACAGGCATACAAAGTGAGCCACACATGTAATTTTGAATTTTTAATGCACGTTAAAAAAAAATAAAAAGGAGCAGCTGAAATTAACTTAGTAGTGTATCTTATTTGAACGAATATACCCAAAGTATTGTCATTTCAACAGGTAATCAAAATCTTAAAAGTTTATAATGAGATTGCATGTTTTTTTCTCATACTAAGTTTATGTGTATATTTTATACATCAAGGATACTTCAATGCAAATTATAATCTTGATCAGAAATATTTGATCTAGGGGCGCCTGGGTGGCTCAGTTGGTTAAGCCACTGCCTTTGGCTCAGGTCATGATCCCGGAGATCCGGGATCGAGTCCCACATCGGGCTCCCTGCTCAGCGGGAAGCCTGCTTCTCCCTCTCTCACTCCCCCTGCTTGTGTTCCCTCTCTGGCTGTGTTTCTCTCTGTCAAATAAATAAAACCTTTAAAAAAAAATATTTGATCTATATTTAGTTTTCAAAACATTTTCAATTAAAAAGTAGATTCCTATACCACTATAATTTAAAAAACTTTCTAATAACTAAAGCACTTATCAGTTTTTAATTTAACTGAACTAAAGTTAAATAAACTTAGAAACTCAGTTCCTTAGCCACACTAGCCACATTTCAAGTGCTCAGTAGCCACAGATGGATAGTGGCCATTGCCTATTAGAGCTCAGGCTCAGAACATGGGCAAAAGATGTCAGCATCTTTTGTGAAAAGTGATAAGTTAAGTCAATGCCAGACTATGGAATGTATTGTCTGTTGGATTTCAGAAAATGTGAGGTAACTGATGTTTTTTCTCATTAAATCAACTGGTTGGCTGAATTGATAAACAGTTGCTCTGGATTTTTGTGCAAATGATCTCATTTTTTTAGGACCTTTTATATTTTTTTTAAGGCAAATATTTGTATGTGCCTCAATCATGCTGAAAGCTGTCTCCCCTGGATATTCCTGTTATCCTTAAGACAGCCCTTAATTTAACTGTTACATATGAAATTTTGAGGAAAATAATGAACATCTACATTATGGAAAAAAATAAATGTAGCTACTGAGCTATCATGTTTTGTTCTTCTCAAGTGTCTTATAAATCATGTAAATAAGTACAATAAACATTTATTGAGTGATTCCATAATACTTTGGATCTCCAGCTCCATCATTTGTGATGACACATAGAAGTTGGCCAAGGAAAGCTAAAAGTATGTCGTATGTCAAATAACGCCTTCCATCAAGTTTAGAGCACCATTTCTTTCTCGGCATTACAACTCAGTGTAATGGCACTTGGCACTATTGGCATTTCTTATATGACTTCTTTTGGCTAGCTCAGCATTCTTAAAAAATAAATAGTTTTTTCACTCTGTGATTGAAAGGGTTAAATAGTACCAATTCATTACCACTCACAAAAGGATTTATTTTGTTCTCATAAATCAGTTTTATTCCACATTTTTATTATTCCCTTGGGTGAACTACTCCAATTGAAATCAATACAAGTGCAAGTGACACAATCAATCTAGATATTTGATTATGGATTGGAAATCCCCAGGTCGGCTTTTTTAGCCAGTTTCTTTCTGATCATCTCTCCCAAAGAACTGAGTATTTGTATTGGCACCTATGACTTATGAAAATGTTTAAAAAGCAGATAATTTTTATTTGTGTACTGATGGAAGCCTGCAGAATGAGCAGAGATTAAAAGGTCAAGACTTAAAATATGTAACTACAACGTTGTTAATAAACTGTTCCAATTTTTCAATATTTTTCTTAACGTGAAGTTAGCTTTAAAATAACTTTGTTCTTGTTTAAAAAAATACAAACTAATACAACTGGTGGCTATAAACTGCATTCTTAGGCTACAGTAAGTAAGGGAGTAACTACTTTTCATGAAAGATGTTACTGTTTTCACTCAAGTATTTTAGAACTTAACCATGCTAACTAGGTTAACAAGAGAACAGTTACAGTGAATAAAACGCCTTTGAAGGGATTCAAGGTGGTTCTTTTCATTTCCATAATTATCCAGGCTGGAAAGCCAACATCGAGGGATTTAAAAGAGAAAAACAGTTCAACTTTAAATTAGAGAGCAAAATTGATTAAGTTGTTGCTCAAGAGGGCAACATTTATATATCAAACTCTCTTTGCTTTACAAACAAATTTATATCTTATGATCCTTTACATATTGAATGCTTATTTTGGGACTCATGGTACCACATTATAGTTCTCCTGCCTCTGACTCTAGCCACCTGTTCTTGGTTCTTAAGCCAAATTTTTGCAAAGGCAGAATTATACAATTTTGTAACTCTTAGAATAAGGCAGTATTTGGTACACTTATCTGATTATTTCCTTGAAATAAATTCCAAGGCAATATTAACACTACATTTGCTTCTTTCAGCAAATATGTTAGCCTCATTTAGCCTTTTAATTGTTTTCAATGAGATCTGTAGGAAAGAGGATGTTTTGTGTTTTTTTGCAAATTACCTCTGGAAGGCACATAAGTTTGAAAGTTTAAAAGAAGACCTTTAGAAGGAGTTGAAACAGCAAATCCATCCTTCTTTCATCCAGAGTCTTTAATTATTCTTCAGTTACTCTTGTTAAGCCTTCAGAACAGCAGCTATCCCTTCAGTCAAAGTCATGCACTTGGATTTCCATTTACAGACTTCTTGGGCATGTGGAATTAGGGACTGTCTATAACAGATTTTCTTCCTGCTTCTTCCCCTTTCCAGTAATTTGCATGTACAACTGCTGCATAATGAAAGGTATTCACAGCACTGATGACAGAACAGTGCAGTGGTGTAAGATAGGGCTCGGTCAATACAGTGTTCTTTCCACATACACTGTTCCATTCTTTAAAAAGAGTTTGTTCAAGAAAATCAATCTAGAAATTGGCAATGCCTCTCTTTGTACTGGAAGACAGCACATTTTTAAAGAGATAGTCACTTTAATTGTTCAATGCTCAGGTGAAATTTTTATTAAAGTGCCAGATAGTAAACATTTTACACCTTGCAGGCAATATGACCTCTACCATAACTACTTAGTTGCACAGTTGTAGCGTGACAATACCTAGAATATAAGTGTCAATGTTCTAATAACACTTTATGTATAAAAACAGAAAGCTGGCCACATTTGACCTGGAGGCTATAGTTTGTGGATCCCTAGTTTTATTATGATTTATTTATAAATTTAAATACAATTTATATATTTTCCTTGCGTATTTAACTCTTTCATGATGCTTTTGATGTTCAAAAATTATATATGCTAACTTAAAACGTATGTGATATAGAAAAATGGCAATGAATCCCACTCCACATAAATAACACATGTCAACAAATGCAGAACCTCATTTCCGACCTCTCTTAATTCATGACTGGTTTCTTGGTAGCAAACAACAGAAACAATTCTGATTAAGTAAGGCCAAAATGAATTATTACTAGAGAACTGAGCATTTCAGAAAGTTTTCAGGAAAGCTGGAGAGTCAGACTTGTGCGGAGACCACAAATAGCGTGGCCCAGACAAGCTTCACCTTCAGACCCCCAGTCTCCCACTCCTCCTCACCCCCACCTTGCCCTTCCCCACTCCCCACACCACCACTGGACAATTGCAGCTCTACTTTTGCATTCTTAACAATTCTGGAGACATCTATAGGAATCCCTGACAGACTTGAGTTACTGTTTCATTCCATCAAGCTTTGTGGTCCCCTGGTGACCTCATCTACTAGGCAGCCCGGTAGTCACTGTCCACATGATCTCCAGATATCCTTTCATTTAAAAAAATCCTAATTATGTTTCTGATAATTTTGTTTGTGTTTATCTATCACCTTCTCTTTCGTTGTTATAATCGCTTGATTTTTTTCTAATGCATTGATTATGATTATCTCAAGGCTTTCTATCATACTGTTGATTTAATTTTTAGCTGTTTCTATGGTGTTCTTTACTTTTTCTAACTTTATTAAATACTTAACGATTTTTTTTTTCTAATTTCCAGTTTGTTTCTCTGGCTTTGCAATATTCTTTTCCGTTGTATGTGGAATATGTATCATTTTTCTCCCCCACAGCCATGCGGTTACTTTGTCTTTTTATGTTGGGATCTTTTCTTTTGGCTATGTGTATGCGTGTTCAGTATGTTATTTCTTCCTTAAAATTTATTTTGCTTATGCCTTGTGTGGGCAGCTCTGTCCAGACTTTCCTCTTGGTCTGAACATGGCCACTTCTTTCCCTTTCTGGTGCTAGTTAGCGTTCCCTCAACCTCAGTTTTGAGAGCTGGGTGTTGTGATTAATATCTTTGTCCACAGCCTTGGGGTGGGGATAGAAGGGAATGGGAACAAATATAAGGATACGGATAAATGCATTGGGCTGAATTCTAGGGGATCTAGTTTCTCGGTTTCCTCTGAAATCCCATCGAATGTCTCATGTAGCAACCCTCACCCCATTTATTCATATTCATCTCCCACTCCTAGTAACACCAGCTTCTTCCCCCAACTCAACACAGTGGTTGGTAGAAAGGCCACTTTTCCTTTTTCTATGGACTCTACGCAGTCCATTTCCCTTCAGATTGGAGAAGATTAGTAAGAGTTCCAAGGATTTTGCTTGGTTTTTATTCCTTACTCTAGGAGCAGAGTTAGGAACTATGTTATGTTGAGCATAAATGTACCATATCTTTCTTTTGTTGTGAGGTTTCAAAATTAATGTCATTAATTTGTTCCTTTTCCTTTATACATTTGCTCTAGGATTTTCAGCTGTTCTTGTTAATCCTATTATTTTTGTTCTAGTTTTCTTCTATTTTGGAAGACATTCTGGAAATGTAATTCTGTCATACTAATCTGTCCATTCAGCTCCAAAAAGCATAAGCTTTGAAAGTTCACAATGTATTCCTAATTCTCTTCTCAGCAAGGTGATTCATTTCCACAGTTTAGAAACCATAACACGCAGACTCTAAAATAGCATAGAATTATCCCAACCTCTTGGTACTCACACTTGTGAGTACCAGTCTATTCCCCTAGCTTGTGGTCAAAACCTGTGACTTGTCCCTAACCAACAGATGACGGCAGAGAAGGTGGGATGCTAGTTCAATGACAACATTACATAAGATTGTAACCCATCTTGTTAGGAGACTAGCTACCCTGCTGGCTTTGATAAAGTAAGCAGCCATGTTGGGGAAACCCAATGGGAAAGAAATGGGGGCAATTTCTAGGCAACAACCAGTTAGCAACTGAGGGCCAGTAACCTCTAGGAAACTGAGGCAGTCAGTTCCAATCGCCTGAAAAGAACAGAATGCTGTCAGAAACTGCTTGAGCTAGAGGTGATCCTTCCCCAGTAGAGCCTTGAAATGGGACTTTGGTCCCAGCCAGTACCTTGATTGCAACCTTTAGAGATCCTGAGCAGAAGACCTAGTTAAGCATGCTCAGACCCCTGGCCCACAGAAAGTATTAGATAAGAAATATATGTTGTTTTGAGCTGCTCAGCTTGTGATACTGTCATTACACAACACTAGATAACTAGTATAGGAACGCGGCACCATGTGACTGCAGCACATAAAACAGGCAGAAGTCACCACAGAACATGGTCTAATTCTCACCCAAAATGGATATTCTCCTTTCACAGAAAATCTGTCTCAAGTATATACAGCTAAGTAACTAAAAAGAATATTGTAAGCATTTTGTTAAGAATTAGTGAGTTGCTCAGTGATTAGTAATAATCGCTGAGCTGTACATTTGATCACGGCAGTACTAGAAATTCAGTATGGTCCGTGTGTTTAGTAAGGCTCTACTAGAATTGCAGAAGGAAACTGCAGCTTCTCTTGATCAATCAGTCATGTCGATGTCCAAAAAATACTCTGGAAGCTGTAGATCACTTTCTCTGTAGCATATTTTCCCAAATAGCTCTTGGCTGATAGTTTGTTCATTTGGAAAACTAACAATTTGTCCAAATGGGAGAAATAGAAATCAAAATAGAAAAAAATCTGAGTTTTCAGAGTATTACACAGTTGATGAAAATGGACCATACTTCTCTAATTTACCACAATCATAACAAACCTCTTAATTTATTCTTGGGAAATGTATCTGCACCACACACACACACACACACACACACACACACACACACAGAGTTTTTTCCTGATATTAATAAAATGAGACCCATTTAGGAAAACCTGACTATGGTCTATGAAACAAAATTGGTGAAAAGAAACCATGCTTCACAGTACTTTTTTAAATGATATCTTAAATATTTGGAAGAGTAATTTTACAACATCAGCAATAGTCTTGCTCACGCATTAAGGAACAAAACAAAACAACAAACTGTCAGTACTTGAACAAAGACTCAGGGCAGAGGTTTCTGAAGTGTCTTTTGTTGAGTTGATGAAATATTCTATGGATTTATTCCCTGAGCTACAATTGTCATTCCAGGAGAGTGACCACTCTAAAGAGGAATCAAAGAAGTACAGCTTTTACTAGATGACAACTAATTAAAAATTGCATTAGAGTAATTACAATAATGGTAAGAAATATGATGCATTAATAGAGCACTGTCCTTCTCAGGGCGCTGAGTCACTCATAGGTTACCCATTTCTTTCTCTTTCAAAATGTTCTGTGGAGAAGACAGCTACGTCAGTATACATCTATAAATATTTCCTATGTTGGCAACAATTTAAGGCCAGGAATAGGTCTCTTTAACCATATGTTAACTTAAAAAGGAACAAATGCCCAGTGCTGTTCAGACCTCTGCCAAGATGGTATCTGTAATCATAATGGAGTTTGGAGGATGCACTTGCCTTTTGGGTAGAATAATTTGAAATAATAACTTCAGAAAGAACAAATAAAAGTAATTTAAATATTAATACATGCTATAGAGTGACCTGGAATTATATCTCACATTAACGGCCTTATTCACCACTTTGCCCAAATCTGTGGTTTGTTACTCCGTGTTTTTTGATGTGAGGATTGGCAGGATTCTGTGATGAGGAGATGGAACTAGACAACACTGAGACTGAGACCTCAGTACCAAGGAATACAGCACGTTCCTTTTACAGCAAGAAGTGGGAAAATTAGTTAACACCTTTCCTACCTTAAGGTGTAATTGGATTCAGAAAAAGGCTAACTTAAAGCAGGACCAGGTCTGACATGGAAAATTCTCACAAGGTAACAAGAATCAGTTTGGTTTGTTCGCTGTCATTTCTCATTATAATCTTTGTCATGAGAATGGATTCATGTTGTGCCATTTTTCTGTTCTTGTTACAATCTTTGTCACATGAATAAGATATCAGGACGTTAATGCCTGGCATACAGTCTTCTGTGTGTGATGATACTGTACAAGACTACGCTGACCTTTGCAACATTATGTATTCTGATTGGTTGTTCATTTCACCTCTTTCCCACAAGTTAATAAGGCTGTAAAAAGGAGAGAACCGAAATGGCCAGCCAGTCAAATTATAGAATATTGAAAAGGTCAGAGCAGTACAGCACAGAGGAAAAAAAATTATGGAATATATGGTGCATTAAAATTCTTGTGACAATGATTATAACAGGAATGGGAAAGGATACCCATTTATGTTCTATCAATCTGGAGAACCCCATAGGACGATATCCCTGAGACAGCAATCATTTACACATCCCTGGATCATATGTATCTGTTTACACTGGTTTTTGCTTAAAAAAAAAAATATATATATATATATAGAGAGAGAATATCCTACTGTTCAACAAATAACATTAAATATAGATTTTAGCTTTAAAAAATGGGCATGAATGCTATTAACATTTTTGTAAGATTTCATATCTGAAGAAGAAAATGTTCTTTACAAGTAAGATCTGTTGGGCATAGATTTATGTTGGCTGTTTCTCAATTTAACATTTTTTTCTTCAAAATAAAGTAGAAAAGTAGGACAAATGAATAACTCCTTAGAAAGTCCATTAGAATGAAGAATATCCTGAGGCAGCATCAAGGAGTTTATTTGAAAATTTTATGGATCTACACAAAACTACTTGTTTTTTGCTTGTGATGTGTGATGTTGGACAATATACAAATATCTCCTTCCCCTATATCTTCATTGGTGAGATTGAAAGGGAGAAAGAAAAATACTTATCAGAAATCCTGCAGTGATTGTTCTCAGGTATGCAAAGTGACTACTCATTTTAAAAATTATTTTTTTGGAGGCACCTGGGTGGCTCAGTCGTTAAGTGACTACCTTCAGCACAGGTCATGATCCCAGGGTCCTGGAATTGAGCCCAGCATTGGGCTACCTGCTTGGCAGGGGGCCTGTTTCTCCCTCTCTCACTCCCCCTGCTTCTGTTCCCTCTCTAGCTGTGTTTCTCTCTGTCAAATAAATAAATAAAATCTTTTAAAAAATAAAAATTATTTTTATGTATACTTAAATATTTCTTATGGAATAATTTACTAGATTTTTTTAGTTTATAAGGATAGATCTGGTTGAAGAGTCCACTTTATATTTTCTGCAGATGCATTATTTCACTAATAAACATTTTATAGCCCACAGCTAGAGTCTAAAGACATCATTAACAAGGATGTCAAAAGTGACCTAATTATTTTGGGAAACAGAGGAAATGAATTTTGATCATTACTTGAAGACTAGCTTGAACGCGGATTAAAAAACCCTAAAATGAGTTTTTCTGCCTGCTCAAGAAGAATTACCAATGGTTCCTGGGCCCTGCCTTCAAACAGTTTCATTTGGTAGGTCTGGAGTGGAACTCAGGTCTGTGAATGTTGATGAAGTATCCCCAGGTGACTTTGGTGTAGGGGAACCCTGGAACACTGGTGTAGATGACTCTGTCTGCAAAGTGCTTAGTGTGACCCCCAGGTTAAAGCCCAGTGGTGCAGACCACAGCCAGAGAAGTAGAGGAGGGGAACTCTACTTCAAACTTAGTGCCTGGGGGCAGGGTGATGGAGAGTTGTGGTTCCAGAACACAGGAGCTTAACTGGGCCTTGCTCCATCCACTTATACTTACAAATAGGGTCAGCGCTGAGGGAGACCAGACAGAAATGGTCACCTATGATAGGAAATGCTTATCATTTTAGCATTTTCTAGCTTGATTCTTGAGGCTGAACCAACGGGGCCGCATTTTCCAGCCCATTGAAAACAAAGTTTATGCAGTGAAAAGCAATAAAGCGGGACCCTGTCAAGGGGGTTGGGGAGTGGGTAGGTATGGATCTGAGGACTTGCATTTTAAGAATTTTCCCCCAGGGTCTCAGAACTCAAACTGGTCAAGTTCAAAGGAAGAAAGAAAAGACAGAATAAAGTGGAGAAAGAGCCAAAATCTGTTGATCTGGTTTTGGTTTTCAATCTGGGGACTTGTGAGCTTCACTGTGGGTTAAAATCCTGTCGGTTGCTCTAGGCCTGTGAAATTTGGTGCATGTGAGCAGGCATAAGGGAGCCCTGGACTTACTCAGCTGTGTAGTTCCTGGAGATACACAAGTTCTTTTTGAGCTGAACAAAATGGTTATGTAATTGCATACTTTTCATAATTATTGAGTAATTATATACTTATAATTATATACTTATAATTACTGAGTAATCATTGTTCTATAACTAGAACTTAATGTTACAACTAATTGTATAATTACCATGTATTACTGTTATCTGAGAAATTAGAATACAGTAGTATTTAATATATTTGCCCCTGCCATGCCATTTTCAAAGCTAGCAAAATTGTTTGTTTTACAGCTAGAAATTTGCTTCAGAAACAAACAAAAAATATAAGGAAAAAAACACCAGTACTATAATCACAGATGTTAACTCCTTGTTCTTGCATTTGCACCTGGCTTGAAATTTGTAAAATTGTATTCTCTAGGCCTAATTTTAGAACTTTGATCGTTATTTTGCAATCCTCAATTTTTTGTACGGTGTGTACTGTTACACTACTTCAGAAGCAGATGGACATCTCCCTGGGTCTCACAGGATTAGCTGACCTTTTTGAAATTTCACAACTGGGTATGTGACAACAGTAGTAACTGTTTCAAATGCAACTGAAAATGCTTCCAAGGAGTTAGACATTACGGGAACTTGAGGTCTTCAGATGCAGATAAGGCAGTTTTTCTTCGGCAGTGCCTACAAGGGATTCACAGTAAATCTTTTTTTTTTTTTTAAGATTTTATTTATTTATTTGACAGAGAGAGAGATCACAAGTAGGCAGAGAGGCAGGCAGAGAGAGGAGGAAGCAGGCTCCCTGCTGAGCAGAGAGCCCGATGTGGGCCTGGATCCCAGGACCCTGAGATCATGACCTGAGCTGAAGGCAGAGGCTTAACCCACGGAGCCACCCAGGCGCCCGATTCATAGTAAATCTTAACCAGGTTCTTGAGTGCAGGAACAACATCTTGTACATCTTTAGATATTGTCATCAGAACCTAAGAAAGCCTGCTGTCTGCATGCAGTTGGAGTCAATAATCTGCTTAATCAGGCTGACTAGTTACAAAGGACCTGTGCGAACTAATAGAGTGTCATTTGGAAATGTCTTTTCAAGGCTACTTTTTAGGTTTCAGAACTTCTTGTTGGTATGTGTTCCACATAGATATCTGTGGTGTCTATTTCCATTTTAGGAATTTAAAACAATTCTTAAGCAGTGCACATATCTTTATCTTATTTTATTAAAGTGGAATAGAAATTGTTAACCCACATTTTATCCCCTAAGTACCATTTATTCCCTTGGGAATAAACCACTCCTTTGTGCCAATTTCAAGTTCAGAGTAATAAATTCTTGCATGACACTAGGGATTTCTTCTGGTCATGGAAAACATGATCCTCTTTCACATCATTTGATTCCTTATTAATTATAGAGTTTGACATATAATGTAATGGGACAATGACCTAGGGGCAGCAAACGTGATTAATGTTGTTTTGTTCATTGAAAAAAATTAGAATTTTGATTCATATACATTGCTGGGTGGGAGAGAGGGAAAATGTAATAGGTAATTGCTACAGAGGAAGTAAAATACAGAGTCTAGAATTCTTAATCACTTACTAGTTGTAAATGTTTGCTTGTAATGTATCAGTTGTACTATAGCAAAAACAGTCACACTTCCTAGTTGCTATAGATGAATACCTATTACATTCTGGGTAATGTAAAGAAATGATCTCACTTAATTTTCACAGTAACATTGCAGTCAAAGTATTATTCCCTGCTCTCAGATAAAAAACATGAGACTCAGACATACTGAGTAACTTAGCAAAGAGCACACTCCTGAAGAATAATAAGGACAGGTTCAAATGCAGAACTTTCTAGCAATCAAATGCATGTACTTCTCTTTGCACCATATTCTGCTACAAAACTGTGTCCAAAATATGATATTTTTGGTAAATATTATAGCTATTCTGTTCATCATACAGTGCAGGGTCATTATCGGTATGTGGCCATCTTTTAATTTTTTCACATTTAACCAATAAAGATTGTTATCATTATCTGGAAATCTTGCAAATACGTTTCCCGTTCAAGTCCAACACCATGTGTATTTTTTATCCATTTGCCTTTTTGTAGAATCCATGTGGGGGAGATTAAAGTGTTTTGGCAAAGAAAAAATGCAATTTAAGGTAAATACTGCTGTTCTTAATGACTCCTGTGTTTTAAGAATAATGATAACTAAATCTTACTAAATTTCAGCAATATTCTGGAAAATTCACCTCATCTAAACTTTTCATGGAAGCGTCGAATGTAGACAATGAAATAAATGTTAGGAAGGATTTTCAGTTGTAACCTTTTCCTTGTTTTAAGCCTAATTTGGAACTCTTCTGAACCTTGAATGTAATTAATTTCATTACAGGGAGATCAAAGCCTGTTCCTGAGCAGCAGAATGTTCCTGTATCTTAGGCATGCTACTATCTGGGGATGGGTTTGCTCAGTTCTGGAAGGACAGTGGTGGAGCTCAGTGACACTCACGCAGTCAGGCCCCCTCTGCGGTTTGGCAGAATGCTAACATCTCCTGATCACAGGGCACACACTGCTTTTCAGCATTTTCTGGCCAGTTCCGATTTAGAAAGGTAATAGCAGGAAAGCAGTGAACCTACCTCTCAAGGAAAATAGCAACAGTTACCCCAGCTGATAACATGGTATATCTGCCATGTATAATTTGAATATGCTATTTATATCCAGAACCATTCTAGATGGGGTGGGGGTGGGGGGAAAGACTGATTTTCTCCGTTCTGCACACCATATAAAATCCAAGGATAGGGGCGCCTGTGTGGCTTAGGCTCTTAAGCATCTGCCATCTGCTCCTGTCATGATCCCAGGGTCCTGGGATTGAGCCCTGTATCTGGATCTCTGCTCAGCGGGAACTCTCCTTGAGGATTCTCTCTCTCCTTCTGCCCCTTCCCCACTCATGTGTTCTCTCTCTCTCTCAAATAAATAAATGAAATGTAAAAACAAAACAAAACAAAGGATGGAAACAAAACCAAAAACACACCCTCAAACCATTGTAAATAATCCATCATGGGATCAATTAATATGTCTGTGTCAGATTTTCTTTACATGCATGATACTTGTGAACAGCTTCATGCCATCTTGGAATAACAGTTCAGTTATTTTGATCACTGTGATGAATGAATGGACTCTTAAATAGACACTAATTTTCATAATTTCTTTTTATCAGCAGACAATAACTACACTCTTATGAACGACACGCAAGTCATGCACTGTGGTGAAGAGACCAGCGTTTGGGTACTCATCGAGGGGTTGGTTCCTTTTAGTAACTATACTGTACAAGTGAATGTTTCCAATAGCCAAGGCAGCTTGATGAGTGATCCTATAACATTTGCAATGCCGCCAGGGGGTAAGTCTATGAATAACAATACCTACTTAGATTTATTTAACTGCTCCACTACTAAGTCTCTCCACTGAGCGCTTGCTTATCTGTGAAAATTGTTTTTTTTTTTTTTTTTAGAACTTAGAGGATCAGTTGTATTTCTCGTTGTTTGGGTTGTTGTTGTTTTGTTTGGTTGAGACCCTTTTATTGATTTTTTCTTATTCTGTTGAGACTACTTTCATCCTGCACGGTGTGTACGCAGAGGTATATATCATACTTGGGTATCTCTTGCTTTGCATGTTAAAAAGACTGGGAAGTTTTTTAATTTGTTTCAGACTTCATTTAGGTCCAAAATTTGCATTTTCAGTTTGAGTTTTGGTTCTCACTCCTGGTTTTTTGAAGAACCTTATGTATCTGTACCTTTCCATTTGCCAAAAAAGGGCAGTGTGCAGCAACTAGAAAGGGAAAGCTACTCACACCACTGGAAAAACACCTTTAACTTCCATGTCCCAATGATTAGAGTTCAAGAGTGTCACTTTTTACGTGAAATGTGATACAATCCAGATATTTTTATTTTAACTATCTATATAAATAACTGATGTAACTTATTTAGAATTATTATTTTGATCTGCAGTCAACTCCACCCTTGTTTTGACTATTTGTGGGACTTATTTCTGAGACGAAAACTCCCTTTTAGAGTGGTATGGATAGACCTTGAACAAAAAAGCATGCCTCAAAATAAGAAGAGCATGATTCTCAATTGAGTGTTCAGGAATGTCTGTTTTCTGAAAATACAAAAGGCAAAGGACTCCAAAACACCTGATGGCTGACATGTAGCTCAGCTTCAAAAACCAGTGTGCTCTGGACTAAGGAGGACTGTCCCTGTGTGGTTAAACAGCAGGGCTGCATAAATGCCTCTCCTATCACAAAGGGTTTAAGAGCAGCAAAAGCCTCATCACCAGAGGACAATAAAGAGTTAATTTGCGGTTTGTATAGAACGCCTCTTCCAAGGAAAGATTTAATACCTGCTATATCAGTAAATCCACTCACTGTTATCTACCATTCCCGACATTATAAGACTTAATGAATAGATGTTGACCAGAACACCTGAAACTCTAAATGGCAGAAACCACATTGTTTAAGAATGCTTGGAAAAGACAGTTGGAGCTGAATGACTCAATATCATATTTCATAAACCAATAATAAGAAAAGAGGATTGGATTTAGGTGGGGGCTTGTTTAAGAATCGAGACCAAAAAAAACCAAGATCAAGATCAAGATCAAGAAAAGAAACCTTAGGTATTCATGTCTTCATTTTTTAATCTAACCCAACATGCTGGAAAGGGTAAAACATTTGATGACTCAAAAAAAAAAAAAAATGATGACTCTATACCTTAGTATATAATAACCTTTATTCACATTTAGAAATTAAACAGTAATTAGTGCCTTAATGGAGATGTTTAAATTACATAGCAGTACCTTCTTAACAGGCTATGTGGGAATTTAATGAGTTATAGATTCCTTTTATGGCATTCATACTGGTTTAGATGGTTTGTATTTTATAGCAGATTACATCACATTTATAAAATAGGACCAGTTTAATTCATTGTTCATGCGCTTAGGAATGCCTAATAATTTGGAGTAAATATCTCTGGGTGCATGTATATATACAATTCACTTAAACACAGCAAGCTTCTCATGCTAACTCAGTATACAGTTTGTGCCTGTATCTGTCGGTGGTTAGTAGAAGAGTTAATATTATGCAAACAGGAACAAACTAAAATTTTCTTTCTAGCAGTACAGTCGAACTGAAATCAACTGCTGAGTGTACTTTTATCTCTACTCTGTGGATGCTTATTTGTGCCATTATCATGCTCTTTTGCAGGCCCACACACTCTGGGCATGATGCAATCATTCACTTTCTAAACTCAGAAATCCAGAATTTGGGAGACGGCCTTTCACCAATAGAGGAGGCAAAATGTCTTCAAAGCCAGACACTGATTTGCTCAAGTTTATTGCAGCCGTTAAGACATGCTTTTTTTTTTTCATCATTAGATTGTTGTTGATTACAATTAGGAAACTTATAGCTTTGAAATTATCTTTTTTATGACCTTGTGGCAGTTTAAAGGTGACACCTCATTGATTAAATAGGTTTTAGTTCATGCTTCCTTTTACTTAATGATCTGAAAACATATTATCCTGATTTACACATAAAATCATGCTGAAAAGCATGTGGCATTCACTAGAATATGTGTGTTTAAGTAGAATTAAATTAGTACTGAGAGTTATTAAAGAAATCTTCCATGCCTTTGTCCAGTGAACTGTGCTTCATACCGAAATGAATAATAAATGAACCGATACACAAAAGTGAACCAACTTATGGTCAGAGAAGCTTCTATATGCTATTTACTTTTCCATTATATTTGGATTAATACCATTTTTTGCTGTTTCCTTGATTTCAACATTGAGTCTCTTTTTTGGTGATGTGGAATTCCTACTATCAGTGCTGGATTATGCAAGATTTGTAATGATAATACCTTTAGCTATGTTTTCTTCTCAGTGTAGTTAAAAATGTAATAATAGAAGGTTTGAGCAAAATAGACATGTTGTTTTTTTCTTGATCAAATGTTTGATATCAAGTGTGGCCTGGAAAACTGCTTTGACCCCCTAGATCTGACCAAGTCCTACTCATTTTTAAAACTTCAACATAGAAATAGGTCCTTCAGAAAGTTGTCTTTTACCAGCTGAGGCTGAGATAGGGGCCCTTGGTGTCCTGAAGCACAGTCACATTATAGTGAAATGGCCTGTCTGATGGGACCCTCGCAATCACTTGTTGTAAGACTTCCCACAGCAGGACTCTTGTATTCACATTTTGATCTTCAGTGCCTAGACCAAACCTGGTTCATCATAGGTACATGATGAATAATTGGTGAGTGAATGGATCAGTCAGTCCAGATAGCTTAATAACAGTTGAAATTGTAAGCTTCTCATGGCGCAGGCCTTTTCATGCTTCATCTTCTGTCTGAGCAACCTTCTGGCATCAGCTATGGAGAATATGACCCCCTCTCTACATTGTTGTCCAATGCAGGGATACTGTGGTCATGCCCATGTGACTAGGAGCCCAGACTGTAAGGAGGGTAGAGGATCAGAGGTAAGAAATATTCTCAAATTGCATCAGCTCATCGCTCTTTGATTCCCTCTCTAGGTTACTTAGGTAAGCCTAAAATAGAATGGTTACGGAATATCTACTTCATACCAGCGTTCTCTCTTTTTCTATTTTTTTTTTTTTTGATGAGAAAGAATAATGATGAATATGCAGCTGATACCTCAGTAAAGCTGGAAAAAAAGTTTTAAAGACCAGCCTGGGCGCCTGGGTGGCTCAGTGGGTTAAAGCCTCTGCCTTCAGCTCAGGTCATGGTCTCAGGGTCCTGGGATCCAGGCTCAAATTGGGCTCTCTGCTCAGCGGGGAGCCTGATTCCTCCTCTCTCTCTGCCTGCCTCTCTGCCTACTTGTGATCTCTCTGGCAAATAAATAAGTAAAATATTTAAAAAAAAACCACACCAGTCTAACAAGATCTAATCTCAAACCCTAGTTAATTCATCAAATTTCCCTGTTTCCTTGCTCTTGTGTTGTTTAAGAAAATTAATTTTAGGGGCGCCTGGATGGCTCAATTTGTTGAGCGACTGCCTTAGGCTCAGGTCATGATCCCGGAGAGCCGGGATCAAGTCCCACATCTGGCTCCCTGCTCTGCGGGAAGCCTGCTTCTCCCTCTCTCACTCCCCCTGCTTGTGTTCCTTCTCTGGCTGTGTTTCTCTCTGTCAAATAAATAAAATCTTTAAAAAAAAAAAAAAGAATTAATTTTATTTTTAAAAATATGGCTCTCAACTTTTGACTAAACAAGTAAAAAGAATATGATTAAACACTCCTATAAACACAAGTTATTTTAAAGATGGAAATTAAGGCAAGTGGGATCATGGAACCAAGAGCTCAGCGCAAAAGTGCACATGGGCAAATCTGAACCACATATACTTTTTATTTAAAAAATTCGTTTGAAATACTATTTGGTCAACTGGAGGAGTCTGGGAGGTTATTTTTCTGTCATTTCTGTAGCATATCTCTAACCACTTCCGTGCTCACGTTTTTGTATTTCTGCAACTACTATATTATTTGGTTGTTTGTAATAACATAATGTTCGTATTTAGCACTAGGATACTCATAGAAATGAAGAATATATTTAATCTGAGCTCTTGAATAGCATTATAGTGAAGGTTCAAGAGTTCTAGGGAAAAAATTAAAAAAATAAAAACGGAATCCAAATGTTAATCCATAAATATGAAACTTTCCTATGACCTTTACCCCTTCAAGGTCTGGAGTTACTAATGGGGTTAGGATTTCAACTCTTAATGGGGCTCAGTGCATTAGTGTTTTGTATGCATGGAATTCAGCATTCAGTTTAATAAGTGGTTGACATTGGTGATGTCCCTTAATTTGCTTAAATCTAATTGGCTCTTTTATCAGTCAAACCTGTATGGATTGGCAATTGATCAGAAAGGGTCAGCCATGACTCTGCATGTAGTTAAAGGATGGAACACCCACCCCCCACGTTAAAATCACAGTTGCATGATAATAAGCAAGAGAAGAACAAATGAGCTTAGAGGAGGAAGGCAAAGAAGCTTAGAAGTTTTTCAGGATCTTCAAGTTCAGAACAAAGGCATTATAGAGTATATAAATTTTAAATACACTGCATTTTGCCTCCAGACTTAAACCTTTTTTTCCAGATGAACTGAAATCTTGTCTGAAACTGTCTTTGTTACATCAAAGACCTACTCAGAAAGCTAAAAGAGACAGAAGCAGCATAAAAGGGCATAGTTTAAAATGATTAGTGACAAATCCCATACTGATGAGCTAGAAACAGATTTTTTATGGAACTTTTATATTTTTCCAAAAGGAATGATTTTATTCTATTTATCTTTCTCTGAACTGCTTTATCGTAACGGTAAAAGGAACTCAGAGCCACCTGAGTTTGTGAACTTAATCTAGTTTTCTAGGATGGTAAATAATTTGTCATTTATACCTTCAAATTGATGAGAATTATTATAACCCACAGACTTCATAAAAATATTGAGCTTGAGGAACATGGTTCTTTTCCAAAGGTGGGTTATCAGAAAATCAAAAACTGAGAAAGGAAAAATGGTTGTGAGTGGTTTGCTTTAGAATTTGAGTTTGTCAAAAAAAAAAAAAAAATTGAGTTTGTCTCTTCTTCCCTTGACCCCACCACTAAACTGATACCACCTAAAACATCAGTGAAATAAAGAGAGTGCAATCCATTTGGAATTAATAGGCACGTTGGTAAAAGCATAGACTTTGGAATCCCACAAACCTAGATTTGAATCCACCTCCTTCACTTACTATGTGAAGTAAATATGTGAAGGCTGTATGACTATGAGCAACTCACAGATATATATGAGCCTCAGTTTGTTCATCCATAAACTGGCTCAGTGGTAATTCCCACCTAATAGAGGATTGAACAGCACAGTGTAATGTGCTTAGCACAGTGGCTCTCTTGATACGTATTTGGTGCTTGCTACCTTTGTTCTGTTTCACCACTAAGACTCTTTTTGAGCCTCTTATGATACTGTGATTCAGAAGAAATACATGTATAGGCTTTTGCACCATTTCTGGCAGAGAGCTCCTAATCCCTTGAAATTTCCTAGGTGATGAGAGCTATAAGGGTGTCTTTTGCTATGTTACTAAAGTGACTTTTGAACCTCACCTAAGGGTAAGAGTTGGTTTCCAGGGGTGTCAAGCAGGTGATTAGAGGATTGGAACTTTTAGTCCTACCTCCTGTCCTCCAGGGAGGGGGAGAGGGGCTGGAGGTTAAATCAAGCTCCGGTGGTCAATTATTTAATCGATCGTGTCTGGGTAATGAAGCCTCTACAAAACCCCATAAGGACGCAGTTCAGAGAGTTTCCAGTTGGTGAACACATGGATATTTGCAGAGAATGGCCAGTTTGAATAGGGCATGGAAGCTCTGAACACCTTCTCACATACCTTGCCCTATGCATCTTTTCTTTCTGGCAGTTTCTGGGTTATAGCCTTTGTAATAAACCAGTAATCTAGTGAGTAAATGGGTTTCCTGACTTCTGTGAACTGTTCTAGCAAATTACTCAAACCTAAGGAGAGGGTCATGGAAACCTCAGATTTATAGCTGTTTTGTCAGAAGCACAGGGGACAGCTTGTATGTGTGTGGGGAGAGGGAGCAGTCTTATGTATCTGAACACTTAACCAATGGATTCTGACACTATCTCCAGGTAGATAGTGTCAGAACTGAGTTGAGTTATAAGGCATCTAGCTTGTGTCTAGCACCATTAGAATTGGGTGTGCAGAAGCCTTTTGCCTCTGAAAGCTGGGCAATGAGGGAGGACGAGAGAAATTCAGAGTCTTTACACTTGCTGGGGAGACCTCCTACAGTTTGTCCTCCTACAGGCCAGTCTCTTCCTACATTTACCCCTCAGAGCACCGACACGAATATTGACAGGCCAGTAGCCCTCCTAAGGGCGGGTTGTGATGGGTATTGGATGATGAAGTAAAGCAATAAGGATGAAAAGTAATTTTCCTTTTAAAATAGCTTAAATATCTCCCTCCATGACCTCTGGATCATAATGTGCAAATGATTTTTACATCAAGCTTTCATTGGTTATCTTGGGATTTCAGTGGGTAGGAAAGCAGCACAGTTTTTCTTAATAGAATCTCTTCTGTATTCATACCAAGCCACTTACTAGATACAATGTTTATGATTATTTTTTATTTACATTATGTATATATTTTATTTATAAGTACATACTTTCATAATTTGTTAATGCTAGCCAAAAGAATGGAGCTTGAGAAGAGTTTTCCTATATTTTTCACCATTTCCCAATTTTCCTTAAATATATTTTTTAAAAAGTTGAATCTTGGAATTAAAAGTATATTTCATTTTTCATTGAAGAGGAAAGCTTAATAGTCGTGCAGACAATGCACTTTTGAATAACTAAATGAAATCTTTGCTTTTTGAAAAGTAACATAATATTTGTCCAATAATATTGCTAAAAGAATAATATGTTAGCAACTGAGTTTTCATAGATTGAAGTATGGAATTAATTTTTGGTTAAATATTAAAAGTCTGGAATGCTTTTATACCTATCTATTACTATGTAACAAACCAACCCCAAACTAACAATTTAATACAACTGTTCTTTTTTATTTCTCATGATTGTACAAATTATCCATTTTGGAAAATAAAGTGAAGTATCCTGGAAAGTATAACAAAGCTGCAACATTTTGCTCTTGAACTAGAGTAGTTGAGTATCCATTTTGGTATTTTATAGAATAAAAGGAAGTTTAAAAAAGTAATGTAGTAGATCAGTTAAGAGTAGGTAAGTAAAGAGAGTACCTATTGTACACCAGAAGGAAAAGCATAAAAGGAAGCTGAATGATGATGTACCCTAGGGACAGTCTACCCTAGTAGGAGGGAGGGGACAGTGTTATCAAATTCTTCTCTGAGTTTACATATTACAATAGCTCTGCCTTTGCAAGAAAAGAGAAAGAAATCATTGATTATATTCCTTCAGTCGAATAGGAACTGAGTGTGAAATTTCTGGCATCAATTGCTCAGTGAATTTATTCTTCTTCATTTTTTAAGGGAAAGTACAGAATTTTCTCTCCTTTTTTTGTCCTCTCAATAGAAATTCCTAGCCTTTTGAGAAAGAATGTTGTGGGTAGTGCTATAGACCAACCATGAGGAGTCTGGTATCATTTAATGACAGAATCTCAAAGAGAATGAGAAGAAATTAGAAGCTCAAAAAGCAGGGAGAGACCAAAAAACAAAAACAAAAACAAAAACAAAAAAACAAAAAAAACCCCAACAACAACAACAACAACAAAACCCTCAAAAAATAATAAGAACTGCAAAGGCACGCTCCGTTTCATCTCACACTTGCCTTACCTTACGTAGCCCTCATTTGCTGTAGCACTGAGAACTACAATTTCTAGCCTTTCTAAAATCTCTAGCACTATGCCAAAATGCCACTTTTTTGTGTTTTTATGAAATTACTAGTACTAAAAATTGTAAAAGCTTACTTGCAGTGCACAAATATAGATTCCAGCAGCATGTGTTTTTTGGTTTTCATCTGCTCTGGATCCACTTTATTTGTGAGATGTTTAAGTCAAAACTTCGACGTGCAGGTAGCCATGGGATATCTTAAATATGAATACAAAGGAATGGAAATGTTACAATAAACTGTAGGTTAGAAACCCAAGCAAACAGTAGGCTAAAATGGTATATTATTTATTCAGGCGGTAAAGGAAGGATGAGATTAACTGCCTTTTCTAATGTAACAGTCACCATAAAGGTACAAGATTGTGAGGCATAACCTTCTTTAAAACAACATCATTCCACCAAGTAAACAGATGGTTTGTCTTTACCTTCAGTATATTAAGAACTTTACTATTTATATTGTATTCAGTTCATATGCATGTTTGGAGTAGTTGTGCATAATGTTGTACCTCTGCCTATTTTCCAAATGTGCTATTTTTTTCTCCTGGAAAAATAAACCTGTTGAAAGTAGGCAGACTCAGTGAATAAATAGTACTTAAATTCTTAATAAAATAGTGTACTTTTGAAAACATATACCAGGCCATTTTGTTTAGCCTGTGGTCAGTCCCAAGTACATTTTGAGAAGAGAACCTGTTGCGGACAAACCTGAGGCAACCAGGAAACTCAAGCAGCACACGGAGAACTGGGAGAAGTGTGTAGTGTAGTTTTATTACACCGGCGTGCTCAGTGGGATGATCCACAAAGACTAAGCACTTGCCAGGGTTAGGGGAGAGTTTTTATGGTTACAGGTGATGAGGGATGGTAATGGGACGTTTTCTGGGTCTCTCAGGCCCGCCGACTGGCCCTCTTCATGCAGGGGTATAATCTATAAGGAGTGCAAGGAGAGTGCTAAATCATCCCAGGGAATTTGTTTTTCTTTCTCTCTCTGAGCCAAACTGCCCAGCCATTCAGTCTTACCCGGAGTGATGAGGAAGCAAGGCCATTGGACCATTTGGTCTCAGGGAGAGCAGTGGGGGAGGAGCAGGTAAGGCAGGGCAGGGGACACCAGGCCTTGGACCACTTTAATCTTGGGGAGAGCAGGGGGGATGGGGCAGATAGGGCAGAGCTGGGGGCCCCCGAGTTTTTCTGCCTCAAAACAAAGTATTTATAACTGTCTCAAACATACTGTCACATCTTTTTGTGAAAAATCTTACCTTTACCTTTTTTTGAATTGTTAGCTCACCTTGCTTTTTGTGTGTGTGTGTACATGTGTGTGCATGCATGTGTGTTTATAAAATTATATGACATAAGCCAAAGAGAAGGACAAATTTCTGTATCATAATTTGTGAAATTTTCCTCACTTTGCATGTCACCGTCTTGACAATGAGCTTCCTCCTTATAAAAATACTTAGAAAAGGACTAACTTCTGAGCCATGAAGACGATGGAAGGGAACTTTGAAGTGTGCTTACCATGGTCTCAACAAGCCTCCAGCAAAGGGCTGCCAGCTTCCCACATTTGCATACTCTCCTGTGGTTTATATAGAAATACACATGCCCACACACAATTAAGTGCTATCTTTAGAGCATCCTGAGGCAAGAGAGAGAGATTAAAAAAAAAAAAAAGAAAGAAAGAAAAGAAAAAAGAAAGAAAAAGAGATCAAATTTCCCTATTTTACCAGGGGAAAGAAGTAGGAAATATTATCTCTTTAAGTTCGATTAATATTTAAAAATCATATTTTTAAAAAAGAATAAGTACAGTTCCCCTTTCTGTTTTTTTATCTTGGCATAAAGCTCATCTATAAGGTTAAAAAAAAGTCATGTCTGTCTGACTGGCTCTGCAGTTTGAAAGCAACTTGAAGTTTTATTTGAATTCTTCAAGTGCCCTAAAGAAATTTTTGCTTTATATTTTAAAAATAATATCTTTTTCTCTCCTTTTACCTTTGTTATCACAGACAGAATCTATGACTGACTTGCATAAAATTCTATGAACACTTACTTGTCTGTATAAACACTTTTACAAAAGGGAAACGAGTTCTTAATATACCTGAAGTACTAAAAGACTGTATTTCCTATCTCTTTTCATTCAGTAGGAACTTCAAGAAAATCCTTATTGTGTCTCTGCAAAGGGATGTAGATCATCTAGAGTCTAAAGGCTCTAAAATTTTATAAAAACTTAATGAAGAATAGATTGTGACAACAGTAAACAAATTCATTAGAGCCACTATGATATTCATGATTATTAATTAGCTGGAACAAGTGAATCTAGAAATGTGAGGTTATCTAGTGCATACTTTATGAGAGCAATCCTTCTCTTTACACCTCCACAGTCATTTTAGAACTTACACTGTCTTCCATTTTATTTAAGTGTCTCATATGTGTCTATCTGCTTATCTACTAGAGTCTAAATTCATGCTCAGGACAAAATGTGTAGATGAATGGTTGTAGATAAAGGAGTCATAGTGGATCTGCTCTCTTGCTTTTTTCTTTTTTCCCCCTCTA
>PITA01006312.1:0-48381 GCA_004023965.1 Spilogale gracilis
TCCACTGCAGGAAGAAGTGGAATCAGGCATCCCTTTCTGGCCAACCCACTCCCTTAGCCTTATGACCCCCCCCCATTTCCAAGCTCTCACTTCCTCGGAGTACTCTTCTCCCTCCTTCCTGGAGTCCTCCCACTCCTCTGTCTCCTTCTCATCATCTTCCTTTTCCAGATCTTCCTGGTCTGGCTCGAAGTCTTCCAGCTCTTCATCGGACATCTCTCCTCCCAAATGAAGGCTCTGGAGTGAGAGATCAAGCTCACTGCACCTCCTGAGAAAGAATGTGTCTTCAGCTCTAGCCAACCCTCAGCTCCCTCTCCTCCATTGACAGGGTGCCCTTCCTATCACCCCTACCTCTTCCCAACCGTGCTTCCCTCCTTATGCTTGTGAGCATCTCATTTTGACTCCCAGCCTCCACTTCTGACTGCCCACCAAGACCTCTCTCCTTTCCCGGTGCCTTCCCAGGCCTTTCCCGCCCTTCACAGGGGCTCCAACTGTCTTCTAGCAGCTCTGCCTCCCTGCTTCCTGGCCTCCCTTCTCCCCAGGTCTTCCCACCTCCCGCTTTAGCCACGTTCTCCTACCAACTTCCTACACCCTCCTCCTCCCTGCCATCCCTAACCCCTGCTCCACTCACTTCTTTTCACTTTCCCACCCTGTCTAGCCCCATTTGCCCGTCCCCTCTGGGGCACCAGACTGACGCCCTCTCCAACCCTCCCGCCCAATCCTTCCCAGGTTCTGCTCTACTAAAAATGAGGTTCCGGAGAGGATCTCGGCCCTGTCGGTGAAGGCGTGTTTTGGAAGAGGAAGGCGCCAGGAGGCGTTGTGTACAGTTGTTATGGCAACGAGGGGGCAGGACACTTGGTTACACCAGCGGCGCAACCGCTGAGGGGTCCGCGACCAACTGACGCGAAACTCTACCCCGGAGCTAGTGGGCCTCTAACCGCGGGGTTTGGAGGCGAGCATCCCAATCCTATTAAGTAAGTGCGTTAATTGGCCCCGGGGAAAAAGCAGTGGGTGGGCCTTCGAACCGGGCCTTGGGGGAGAGGGGGGGAATGGGCGGGGCTACGCGGAAGTCACTCAAGACGTTAAAGGGGCCGCACATCCTCAAAGTAAAAGCATTGTGACTTCAGAAGAAACGTGCTCTGAACCTAAAAAGGGAAGAGGAGCAAGAAATAACAAGGTACGCGGTCTGGTTTCTACCTCTACCGCAGCCTTGCACTTAGCTGAGCTTTGGAAGGTGGCTTGGTGGAGTGGAAGAAGCCCGGGCCAATGTATCTTAAGACCTGGTTGGAGTCAGCAGATTTGCAGTTTACTAGAAATTTAACTGAGACTCTGCTTTCTCCTCTGTAAACTGGATTTAGCTACACCAACGGACAGGGTTCGCGTTTGTGTGTAATCTGTACTAATGCACTGTAGATTGCTAAACCTCGTTGGGAGCATTTCACTTTTCCTCATAGCCAGGACTGCTCTGATGCAAACCTTTTAGGGGCTAGTAAGGGAGAAAATCCAACAAGCCCCCAGTGAAATAATCCTCATCCAACGGTGTTATGTAGACAACAAGACCTGATAGGGCCATACCCAGGCGCTCAGGTCTGTGTCACTTGTTGAAGGAGTTGAAAAAGAAGTTAAGATTCAACAAATATTTCCTGAGAGTTTGTTCCAGATACTGTGTGAGATGCCTTCACAAGTGATTTAATGTTTACACCAGTCCTGTGAGATAGATATTTGAAAGAAGAGGAAACTAAGGCTCAGGGTGGTTAATATTTATGACACAATTCCTGCCAGGAGAAAGAGAGGTAGTACCAATCTTATGGGATCTAATATAAATAAAAGTTAGGCAACAAGGTAAGATATCATGATTAAGTATTAAATTGTGTGTTACAGACTTCTATGACATGCAAAGTGATCTGATGGAAGATGTGGTGGGCTGGAAATCAGGACCCTTACCTCCTGCCCTGTCCCGCTCCCATAATACAGTTAATAGGCAAATCTGGTCACTTGATGCCAATGGAACTAGCAGGGTCTGTAGATGCAGAGACAGCAGGTTCAAAACCCACTCTGTTTAATCCCTGCGTGTTCCTCAGCAGGTTATATAATTTTTACTGAGGTTTAATCTTCACATTTGTGAAATGGGGATAAAGACATCCACTCCCATAAGGATTCCTAGAAGGCCAAAGGAGACAATGTGGGTAAACTGGCTTGCACTTAGTTGACCTTCTGTCTGGATCTCCGGATCTCTTGCCTGTTTCCTCAGTCCTGGGATTGTCGTGAGGAATAAGAAAGGAAATGTGAAAACACTTGGGAAGTTTAAAGATGTGGGGCAAATGAACCCGACTGTATTGTTGGAGTGGAAAAGGAAGTGTCCATGTCCTCTGATGTAGCTACAGGGAAAGGCTGTGATTTTCCTTGGCCCAGAAGAAAGAAGAAGACATATTAGGTGGGAAGAGAAGACATGACAGAAGGATAAGGGAAGTATCATTGAGCCCTGCTTTTATTAAGCACTTACTCTGTGCCAGGCTGTAAACACTGGGTACTCAAGGACAATAAAACAGTTCCTATCCGGCGCCTGGGTGGCTCAGTTGGTTAAGCGACTGCCTTTGGCTCAGGTCATGATCCAGGAGACCCGGGATCAAGTCCCACATCGGGCTCCCTGCTTGGCAAGAAGCCTGCTTCTCCCTCTCTCACTCACTCTGCTTGTGTTCCCTCTCTGGCTGTGTTTGTCTCTATCAGATAAATAAAATCTTAAAAAAAAAAAAAAAAGACAGTTCCTATCATCTGGAGCCTCACAATCCACTGGCAGGGTTAAGCAAAAGAGTACTTCAATATAATAAGACAGAGGTTATAATAATGATACCTGACACTTGCAGAGCTTTTACTGAGTGCCAGGGGATAATTTTATGGTACACGTTTTTAGATAATATCGTATATTCAGGACAGAGATTCCAAACAGAGGAAGCACCTTTGGTAAGTTCTGGAGGAGACAGAGCCCAATCAGTTCTAAATAGATAGTTCCCGCTCCCTCCGCTCCTCCCCCTGATCTCTCTTTCTCAAATAAATAAATACATAAATAAAATGTTAAAAAAGAAAGAAAGGAGGTAGTTCTGCTGGATGGAACAGTAGACTTAGGGGGATAAGGTAGTAACTGCAAACAGAGCTGATCACCCTAAGGAATCTGTACTTTATCCTAAAACCTGGGAGGAACCCTAGAGGTTTTATTGTGTGTTTCAGTTGACAAGGACTGAATCTCCGCTGTGTAATGACAGTTAGATACTCCAAGTCCTCTCTGATGACATCCTTCCCTCTAGAATGGTCTAGATAGAATCTCCTGGAATTATAAAAGTAATATTTAATTAAGCTTAAAATGCAATGGAGAAGTATATATAGAGAAACATACAAGTCCATGAACGCTCACAGCATCAGTCTCATTTATGAATAAAGATATAGATTTTTGGGCACCTGGGTGGCTCAGTCGATTGAGTGTCTGCCTTTGGCTCAGGTCATGATCCCAGGGTCCAGGGACTGAGCCCCACATCGGGCTCCCTACTCATCGGGGAGCCTCCTTCTCCCACCCCCCTGCTGCCCCTGCTTGTGCTCTCTCCTCCACCCTGTCAAATAAAATAAAATAAAATAAATGTTAAAAAGATATAGATTTTTATTTTTATTATATATATGTATATATATTTTAAGATTTTATCCATTTATTTGACAGGGAGGGAGAGAGAGAGAGAGAGAGCACAAGCAGGGACAGTGGCAAGCAGAGTGAGAGGGAGAGGCCGTGATTATGACTTGAGCTGAAAGCAGATGCCCAACCAATTGAGCCACACAGGTACCCCAAAAGATATAGATTTTTTAAAAAATAAAAATGCTACCAGTCATACACACTATTCACCAACTGGATTATTTTCATTTGATAATATATCTTGAACATCTTTCATATCACTAAACACAGACCTACCTCTTTCTTTTTGATAGTTATCTAGTCTTCTGTTATATGGATATGTGGTAATTTTTAACTGTTCCCTATTAATGGATATTAACTTTTTAAAAAACATTTTATTTATTTATTTGACAGAAAGAAACACAGCTAGAGAGGGATCACAAGCAGGGGGTGTGAGAGAGGAAGAAGGAAGTTTCCTGCTGAGCAGGGAGCCTGGTGTCCGGAGATCCTGGGACTCCGGGATCATGACCTGAGCCAAAGGCAGGTGCCTAATCGACTGAGCCACCCAAGCACCCCCATGGACATTAACTTTAAAATATTGTCAACACTGGGGCACCTGGCTGGCTCAGTCAGTAAAGCATGAGACTGTTGATCTCAGCGTTGTGAGTTGAAACCCCACATTGGGTGTAGAGTTTCCTTTGAAAAAATCATTTGAAATCATCTTTCATGTTCCTGCGAAGTCATTCATTTTTTGACTGATGTTTAGGAACTGTTTATGGCTTGGAGATTAACTGTGGCAAAAACTGCCAGTTGCCTATCTGAAATTCAGCCTACCCTTCTTCCTTCCTAACAGAACTGTTTTTGAACAGTGTTATTTTATTACAAGATTTTATTTACCTCTGCCTCTGGCAACCACTAATTTACTTTCTGTCTCTATAGATTTGCCTATTTTGCACATTTTAAGAGTTTATTTTGCACATTTTATATAAATGAAATCATTTTATATAAATGAAATGTGGTCCTTTGTAACTACCTTCTTCCAGCCTAGCATTGTATCTTCATGGTTCATCCGTATTGTAGCATCTATCAGTACTTTGTCCCTTTTGAGCAATGTTCCATTGTATGGTTTATGCCATATTTAATTTTTTCATTCATCAATGAATGGGTATTTGGGTTGTTTCCATTTTTTGGCTATTATGAGTAATGTTGCTATGAACATTCACCAACAGATTTTTGTGTGGCCATATGTTTTCATTTCTCTTGCTTACATGCTCAATTAATATCAATACAAAAATAATAATTTTAGTATCAAAATATTGAATTCTGTGCTATAATGAACCAATTCCAAAGGAGGACGTGATCCTTTGCCACATGGAGATTTCATTCTAAAATATTTACAGTATTGGAGCGCCTGGGTGGCTCAGTGGGTTAAAGCCTCTGCCTTCAGCTCAGGTCCTGGTCTCAGGCTCCTGGGATTGAGCCCCACACCTGGCTCTCTGCTCGGCAGGGAGCCTGTTTCCCCCCCTCTCTCTGCCTGCCTATCTGCCTACCTGTGATCTACCTCTCTGTCAAATAAATAAATAAATCATTAGGGGCACCTGGGTAGCTCAGTTGGTTGAGCGACTGCCTTCGGCTCAGGTCATGATCCCAGAGACCCGGGATCGAGCCCCACATCGGGCTCCCTACTCGGTGGGAAGCCTGCTTCCCCCTCTCTCACTCCCCCTGCTTGTGTTCTCTCTCTGGCTGTCTTTCTCTCTGTTCAATAAATAAATAAAATCTTAAAAATAATTAATTAATTGATTGATTAATTAAAATCTTCCAAAAAATTATTTATAGTATCAACATATTCATTTGTTTAGTCAAGTATATATATTGAGCACTTACTATGTACTAAGCATTTTGCTAAGAGCCTAATAAAATATTGTATGCAAATCCTCAGAAGGAAACTATTTTCATTTGAAAGATCTATTACAGGGGCGCCTGGCTAGTTCAGTCAGTAGAACATGTGACTCTTGATTTTGGGGTTGTGAATTCGAGCCCCCACGATGGGTGTAGAAATTACTTAAAAATTAAAAAAAAATCTTTAAAAAGTGAACAAATCTATTACAAATACGACCTGACCTCAGACATTTCAATTTATTTTATTGGCAAAGTTTTCCTTAGAAGTGAAGTTGTAAGGAATGGAATTGCTGTATCATATGATAACTTTGTATTTCACATTTTAAGAAATTACCACACTGTTTTCCAAAGTGGCTGCACCATTTACTATTTCCACCAGCAGTGTTTGAGAGTTCTAATTTCGCCACATCCTGGCCAAGAGTTGTTATTATCTGTGGTTCTTGGGTATAGCCATCCTAGCGGATATGATGTGGTGTTTTGTTGTGGTTTTGATTTTCATTTCTCTGATGGCTAAAGATGTTGTGCATTTTTTATATGTTTATTAGCCATTTGTGCATCTTCCTTGGAGAACTGTGTTTTCAGACTGTTTATTTTTTAACTGGGGTTTTCAGTCTCATTATTGAGCTAACAAGCAAAACTTTTATATTCTTTATATTTTATATTCATGGGGAGCAGCACTGTGCCCCGCTAAAAAAGTTTCCCAGCCTCCATTGCTAATAGGTCAATGACATATTAGCAAAGTCATTGGAGGAAACTTCTAGAAGGTCCTTTTTCCTCCTTCCCTTCCTCTTACTTACTGTCTGAAACAGGAATGTGATGGCTGCAGTTCTAGCAACTACGTGGGACCATGAGATGACCCGAAAATACAACCCACATGCTAAGATGCTAGAACAAATGCAGAGAGCAGCCTGCGAAACGTAAAACGCCATAAAGCTATTATACCAACCCTGACTGCCTCTCAAGATGTAATTTTTACAAAAGAGAAAATAGGTTAAGCCACTGGATTGGGGGGATCTATGTTGTAGCCAAATGCAATTCTTACCTGATTATAACCAATCATCTCAAAATTTAGTAGCTTAAAATGACATTGATTATCTCAATTTCCATGGATCAGGAATCCAAGAGTGGCCCAGCTGGGTTGCATCCAGCTGTTGGAAGGGGCTACAGTTATCCTAAAGCTTGACTGAGGCCAGAATATTTGTCTCCAAGAAGGCTCACTGCTGTGACTGCGAGCAAGACAGTTTCTTGCCATATGGGTTTTTCTATAGGGCCACCTGAGTGTCTTCACAATATAGCAGCTGGCTTCCCCCAGAGCAAGTGATCCAAGAGAGGAAGAGACCAAGATGGAGCCACTGTGCCTTTTAGGACTTAGTCTCCAAAGTCACATGCCCCTTCCACTTTATTCTCCTCTTTAGGAGCTAGTTGTTAAATCCAGCCCATACTCAAGTGGAGGGGAATTAGGTTTCACCTTTTGAATGAAGTATCAGAGAATTTGTGGGCATATTTTTTTTAAAATATTTAATTTATTTATTTGACAGAGATCACAAGTAGGCAGAGAGAGAGGAGGAAGCAGGCTCCCTGCTCAAACAGAGAGCCCGATGCGGCCTCCATCCCAGGACCCTGAGATCTTGACCTGAGCCTAAGGCAGAGGCCCTAACCCACTGAGCCACCCAGGCACCCTGTGGACATATTTTAAAACCTTACCCAGATACATTAATGTTTTGTCTTTTTACATGCTGAAAATCTTTTCCTAATTGTCCTTATACTTGGTTTATAGTGTTGCCTACAGAAATTTGATATTTGTGTGTGCTCTTTTTTGTCCGTCACTTCAATAAGGCTTCTGAATTGTGTGTCTGGTTTAGGAAACCTTTTCTCACCCCCAAGTTTATGAAAATATTCTCTTGTATATTCTTCTGATATTTACATTTCTAAAAAGATTTTTTTTTAGTTTATTTGAGAGAGAGAGAGATAGTGAGAGAGACCAGGAGAGGGGGTGGGGAAAGGGAGCAGGGAGCCCAATGCAGGGTGGTATTTACATTTTTTGAAGCCTTTAATTCATCTGTAACAATTTTTGTATAGAGTGTACTGTAGGGATCTAACATTTTGCCAGAAGGGGAGACAATTTTCTCGGCATTATTTGTTAATTAATTCCCTCTTTACCTACTGATTTGAATTGATGCCATCTTTATCATATATCTAGGTTATAAATGATATATATGTTATATAGGTATATAGTTTCTGGACTATAAATATTTTCCTTGACATATATATGTATACATGATATGATATATATATATATATATATATATATACCTCACTATTCAGCTCTAGTACCACACTGTCATAACTACTGATTTTTCTCTATATGTCACATATCCTGCCACCTTATTCTAATAATACAGTAGACAGCCTGTCTGTTGAATAGAGAGAAGTGGAGGAATTCAATAAATTTTAAGATGGTAAGTTCTTAAAATAGAAAATACAGTATATATATATATATATATACATATATATATGAGCTATATGTAGTTTATCATACACCATATATATGTATCATATATATGTTTCCCATTTTTCAGATTCAAATTATACTCTAGAGACTAAGTTACCCTATGATGGTGATGTGCTACTAAATGTTTAACAATAGACACTCCAGGGAGAACAAAAAGCCCTTATTTTTACCATTTGCTGATTTCTCTCATAAATACTCCCTCCCAAGAGGTAAAGAACTTCAAGAGCATAGATTATAGTAAAATTGTTAGGGGCTGAATTTGCCCTCCTTCCATCTGTATTTTGAAGCTTTAACTGCCAGTACCTTAGAATGTGTATTTGGAAATAGGCCCTTTAAAGTGATGATTAAGTAAAATGAGGCCATTCTGGCTGGTGTCAGTTTGAGAAGAGGAAATACAGACACAGGAGTGCAGTACACAGAGAAAAAGACTGTGTGAGGACCCAGTGAGAAGGTAGTCATCTGCAGGAAAGGCCTCCAAAGAAACCAAACCTACTGACACCTTCCTCTTGGACTTCTTGCCTTCAGAACTGTGAGAAAATGAATTTCTGTTGTTAAAATACCCAGTGTTTTATTATGACAGTCCTCAGCAAGCTAATATAAAAATAGAGTAAAAATAATTAGAAAGTGATGACTTTTAAGTATTTTTTTAATTCCAGTTTTATTTTTTTTATTTTTAATTTTGTTAAAGAATGTATTTATTTGACAGAGATGAAGCACAGCCAGAGAAGGAACACAAGCAGACGGACTGAGAGAGGGGGAAGCAGGCCTCCCGCCGAGCAGGGAGCCTAATGTGGGGCTCAATCCCGGGACTCCGGGACCATGACCTGAGGCAAAGGCAGTTGCTTTACCAACTGAGCTGGGCACCCTGATGACTTGTAAGTATTTTTTATTTTAAAAAATTATCATTTATTTCGGGGAGGCTGGCTGGCTCAGTCGGCAGAGTGTGTGACTCTTGATCTCGGGGTTGTGAATTTGAACCCTATGTTGGTTGTGGAGAGTACTTAAAAAATAAATTTTTTTAAAAGATTTTATTTATTTGACAGAGAGAAACATAGCCAGAGAGGGAACACAAGCAGGGGGAGTGAGAGAGGAAGAAGCAGGCTTCCCGCCGAGCAGGGAGCCCGATGTGGGACTTGATCCTGGGTGTCCGGGATCATGACCTAAGCCGAAGGCAGTCGCTTAACCAACTGAGCCACCCAGGTGCCCCAAAATATAAAATTTTTTAAAAAGAAAAAAAAAGTGCGCCTGGGTGGCTCAGTGGGTTAAGCCTCTGCCTTCGGCTCAGGTCATGATCTTAGAGTCCTGGGATGGAGGCCCACATCAGGTTCTCTGCTCGGCAGGGAAACTGCTTCCTCCTCTCTCTCTGCCAGCCTCTCTGCCTACTTGTGATCTCTCTCTCCTCTCTCTGTCAAATAAATAAATACAATCTTTAAAAATAAAATAAAATAAAATTTATTTAAATTAGGTTGATGTGATTTTTATTTTTTTAAAGACTTTTTATTATTTATTTGGCAGAGAGAAACACAGCCAGAGAGGGAACACAAGCAGGGGGAGTGAGAGAGGGAGAAGCAGGCCTCCCGCCGAGCAGGGAGCCCGATGTGGGACTCGATCCCGGGTCTCCAGGATCATGACCTGAGCTGAAGGCAGTCACTTAACCAACTGAGCCACCCAGGCGTCCCGGTTGATGTGATTTTTAAAAAAATAATGGCTGCCTTGGGCACCTGGGTGGCTCTGTGGGTTAGGTGTCTGCCTTTGGCTCAGGTCATAATCTCAGGGTCCTGGGATCCAGTCCCATATGGGGCTCTCTGCTCAGCGGGAGTCTGCTGCTCACTCTCACTCTCCCTTTGTGCTCTGTCTCTTTCTCAAAAAAATTAATAAAATCTTTAAAAAAATAATGGTTGCCTTTAACACCTACCTTACAGAATTCATGAAAAATTATTGGTTCTTACAAGCCTGTGCAACCCAGCTTCAGTATGCCATTGCATATTCTGCTGAATTCCAAATTTCTATTTTCAAGCAAGAACTCTTTTCTCAGTGCCAGGCTTACATAGCTAGCCTCCTACTTCTCCATTTATGTGACTCACAGACATCTCAAACTTAACATATCCAAAAGCAGGTCCTATATCTTTTCCCCTAACTCTGCTTTTCTTCAGTGCTCCCTGTATCATCATTCAGTTGTTCCAACCAGGAACCTTGGGGTCATCCTTGTCATTTTTTTTCTCCCTCAATGACACTTTTCCCTACTGTCCTCTACTTTTCTCCATCTCCTAGGACACCCAACCTTCACTATTGCACGCAAGCCACACTTAAACCAGATAGCCCTCTTTTCAAGTCTTCCCATCATGAAGCACTTTCCTTCCTTCAGGGGATCTCACTCTTCTGTGTGGAGTCCTGCTCATCATCTTGGCCTCAGTTAAATGGGACTTCCCCAGAACGGCCTCTCCTGATCTGAAAACTAGATGAGGATGGCCTCTTACAGTTCCCTGCCTTTCTCTGACAGCAGTAAACACTTCTTCTTCTTCTTCTTCTTCTTCTTCTTCTTCTTCTTCTTCTTCTTCTTATTCTTATTCTTATTCTTATTCTTATTCTTATTCTTATTCTTATTCTTCTTTTTAAGATTTTATTTGAGAGAGAGAGAGTGAGAAACAGCGTGAGAGGGGTAGGGTCAGAGGGAGAAGCAGGCTTCCGGCTGAGACAGGACCCCGATGCTGGACTCCCATTGCAGGATCCTTGGATCATGACCGGAGCCGAAGGCAGACATTCAGCTGACTGAGCCGCCAGGCGCCCCCAGTTTGTCTTTATATAAGAATCTGTGGATCCTCAGGTTTGTTCCCTTCGAGATGTCATCAAGGACTTCTATTTAGATGTGCTTTTAAAATGTAATCAGGGGCACTCTCCCCTCGGTTTGGATTTGCCCATATAGATAAAATATCCTTCCCTCCTCCCTGCATTTCAAGAATCACTAAGGAGGAAGGAACCAAGGACCAAGGACCGGGGAGGGAGATAACCCCATTAGGATTCGCTAGAAGGAGTGAAGGCCCTGGAGGATATAAAGGTGGACAGAAAAACCGGAAAAACTCCAATCCCTATTTTTTAAATTAGCAAGGATAAACAAAAGCGTATTAGATTTGGCAAGCAAGACATTTGATGACTAATCTAGGTGAGGCTGGCAGAGCTAAAGAGGTTGTGATGGTAACAGGTGTGCTCCTTTATACTAGTTTCTGACAAAACCTGGGGGTCTCCTACTGCCAGCCTCCGCCCTCCAAGGTGAACAAGACAATTCTCTCTCCTGCCAAGGGTCGCTAGACCTCTACCCAGAGAGTGGAAGGAAGACAAATGGGGAGCAAGGAAAACTTCTTGAGGGACGGGCGAAGAGGGCCCTTTACGCGTAAAGAAAGTGGGGATGTAAAACTGGCAGAAGCATTAGGCCCTTCCACTCCTCTCTGGAGCCCTGGACCAGAACCGCCCCTCCACAGCCGGCTTAAGACGCCCTCGCCTCCGATCCTTCCGCCCTAGGGCCTTTGTTCCGGCGCAGAGTGTTCGAGAGGCGCCGTGCAGGGGTGGAGGCTATCGTGCAGGGGTGGGCCCTAGCTTGAGGGCGCCTGCCTCGGAGGTGGCCACAGGGTGCGACCCGCTGCGAGCAGCCCCGGCCTCGGGTGCGGCCGCTGGGGGGCGCGCGCGAGCCCTCGCTCAGGCCGCCGGGCAACCGCCCCCCGCCGCCGCCGCGGCCGCACGCCCCGCGCGCACGTGACCGTCCACGTGACTGCGGCCCGGCGTCCGCGTCCCCGCCCGCCGCGGGCTCTGCTCTCGTTACGAAACGAGCACCCGGGGCGGCGGCGGGGGGCGGGGCGCGTGGCCGAGGCTGGCAGAGTTTCTGCGGTCGCCATTTCGTCGCTGCCCTTGTGTTTGGCGAGTGGCTTCGCTTTCCAAGTCCTGATGCTGTCATAGCCAGCTCTGTAGTCTTGGGCGGGTCGTTTAACCTTCCCGAGCTGCGGCTCACGAATCTGTAAAAAATGAGATCTCTTGGTCGGGAGGACTTAATGAGGTACAGTGGGAGTTTCATCGTGGACGCACTTAATGTGAACTTGTTAAATGGGGTAGAAGGTTGCCAACCAGCATTCCATGCGAGTGTCAGATGGGAGACGAGACCATGTTCTCCGAGGCTCCCGGGCCTCTCAGTGCCTGTATCTTATGAAGCTGAGATTCTAGTATTGTGTTTTTAAAACTAGGTTCTAGAGTTTTCAGATTCCTCTTTTGTAACACAACCCATGTGAAGGCAGTCGACCCATTTTACATGTGCAGTCAGGATTCAAAAGACGGGAAGCCCGGTCATCACTTTCTGCCATAACTGCTATAGTGACGGCAAAGTACATGTGATAAACCTTTAACGAAGACTGAAAGAGCAGCAAACTTCTTGGAAGAGAGGAACTAGGTGAGCCCAACAATGGCAGTACATGGCAGAAAAAGAAAAGCTCTTCGGTCTCAAGTCAGAGTTCAAGCCTCCTGCCAGAGAAGACAGCTTCAGATGGAAGGATTTCAAAATGAGCCAAGGATGGCATAACATTTAGAAACCACTTCAGCTTTTAAAATGTGCAAACCATTGGTAGGGCTGTATCTGGAGAACAGGGAATATAACCCACCGAGAGCTACTAAAAACAATTATTGGCCAAATGGCTCTTTTCTAGAATATGATGAGGCTGGTATCTTCTGGTGGGTGGGGGGGATGTCCAAATGCTTTCATGTTTCCAAACTAGAAACACAAGGCTCTGGGTTGAAAACAAATAATGACCTTGTCACCACTTTTCTCTCCCTCTGTCACGGTGGCCGTGTCGCCCAGTATTTAATAAAGCCAAACATACAGATGCCAGTGCGCTTAAAAAAAAAAAAAAACACCCCAAAAATCTGCTTTTACTGCAGCAATTAAATGCAAAGTGCTAGGTGACTACAGCACTTTCTATGATTGGTATTTACAGTTCTACATTCTGGAAGTCAAGTAGGACCTCATAGAGAAAAGTCTTGGCTTTAGTGCAGGTCCCAAACTGCAGTACCATCCCAGGTACGACACTCTTTAGAAATGTGTTCCTAAAGACATCAAAGGCTACCTCTCCCCAACATCACCCCTGCCCTTCACTTTGTTGACCTAAGCAGGATGTGCAGTTTGAATGCCACGTACATGAGACTGAGTGAGATTCCTCTCCCAACTCCCAGAGCCATGAGTGCTGACTCCAATCTAAATGTGGTGATGAGTTAGAAGAGTCGGACATTCTGCAGTATTGCCGGTTACATCACTCATAGTAAATAGTCACGGCAACAATCAAGCTTAAAACAGTTCGTGCAGGCGCCTGGGTCGCTCAGTCCCACATCGGGCTCCCTGCTCAGTGGGAAGCCTGCTTCTCCCTCTCTCACTCTCTCTCCTTGTGTTCCCTCTCTCGCTGTGTTTCTGTCAAATAAATAAATAAAATCTTTAAAAAAAACAGTTCATGCATGTTGAGAAGAATGTATTTAGAATTTTAGGGGCTTTCTTTTTTTTTTTTTTTTCTTTTAAGGATTTTAGTTATTTGACAGAGAGAAACACAGCCAGAGAGGGAACACAAGCAGGGGGAGTGAGAGAGGGAGAAGCAGGCTTCCCGCTGAGCAGGGAGCTCGATGTAGGACTCAATGTGGGTCTCTGGGATCATGACTTGAGCCGAAGGCAGTCACCCAACCAACTGAGCCACCCAGGCGCCCCAGAATTTTAAGGGTTTTCTATCAACAAAGAAGTGAAACACTTTCTTGAAGTGGTCCAGCAAATGGATCGTGCTGGCTTTGTGGAAGAAATTGAAGAATTTTGTTTTGTTTTGCTTTAAGATTCTATTTGAGAGAGACAGAGACAGAGATAGTGACAGCTAGAGAAAGCACAAGCAGGGAGGAGAGGGAGAAACAGACTCCCCATGGAGCAGGGAGCCCAATGCAGGGCTCATTCCCAGAACCCCAGGATCATGACCTGAACCAAAGGCAGATGCTTCACTGACTGAGCCACCCAGGTGCCCCAAAATTGAAGAATTTCTTGAGAGCCATAGAGAAACACTAATAAGAAGGATGAGGAACTGATAACATCATCCCAGAAGACAAAGATATAAGAAACAGGAAGGGAGCCCAAGATTACATCTTCATAAATATGTTAAAATTTCTGCAAAAATCCTGAAATACCTGATTTAATTCCTTCTTCTTCTTCTCCTTCTCCTCCTCTTCCTCCTCCTTCTCCTTCTCTCTTTTTAAAACTAGACTCCACACCCAGTGTGGAACTGGGGCTTGAACTCACGACCTGAGATCAAGACCTGAGCTGAAATCAAGAGTTGGATGCTTAACTGAGCCACTCAGGCACCCCTGAGTGACTTAATTTCTGATTAAAACCTCTCTGTGGAGAGAAACCAGAAAATTAAATTTGGTTAACACTGTATCCTTATAACTCAGATTTCTGTGTGTAAGTATGCACCCAAAAAATGTGTGCCTAGGTCCACTAAAAGACTTGTATGATACTGTGTGTACATAGTAGCTTTCCCTACAACAGCTAACAACCAAAAACAACTCAAATGGCCATCAACAGGAGACAAAATTGTTGTGTGGCCATACAATGGAGTAATGTAAAACAATGAAAATAATGAGCTACCATTTCATGCAACAAGATAGATGACTCACAGTCGTAATGCTGAGAGAAATAAGTCAGGCACAAAAGAATATAGGCTCTATGGTATCCTACGAAATTGAACAGGCAAAGCTAATCTATACTGACAGAGGTCATATAGGAGTTCCCTGTAAGGATGTAGTGGCAGGGAAAGGGCAAGAAGGAGCCTCTGGGATGCTATAAACATTCTGGAATTTTTGGTGAGGATCACACAGGATATATAAAAATTCATTGAACAGGGCGCCTGGGTGGCTCAGTCGTTAAGCGTCTGCCTTCGGCTTGGGTCCTGATCCCAGCCTGGGATCAGGCCCCGCATTGGTTTCCCTGCTCAGAAGGAAGCCTGATTCTCCCTCTCCCACTCCCCCTGCTTGTGTTCCCTCTCCAGATGTGTCTTTCTGACAAATAAATAAATACGATCGTTAAAAAAATAAAAATTCATCAAACAATTTAAGATGAATTTATAGTTGCTACATCTAAAATAAAAATAATAAAAGTATTTGTAGCATTATGTAACATTTGAGCAAGTATCAACACATGTTTGAGTAGTTCAAGATTCAGTGGTAACAACTGGTGAATACCATGTCTTAAACAACCAGCATCTGAGCAGGTGCACTTCTCAACCCTGAACCCGAGTCAGCCATGGCTGTGGCTTGTTCTTTGTGACCTAAGCCTTCATTCACTTGGTTATCATATAGCTCCTGCACTAATATTCATCATAGGCCACTATCCAGTCATGATGTAATTTTTGTTGTCACACTGGCAAGAATATCTAGGTTGGATAGATGACAGGTTTTAAGGTTCACATCTCTCTTTTTGATAGGTTTTCTTCTTTGTCGTCAGTTAAAATTATGAAATTTTATTCATATATCATTGTATGATACTGCTGCACCTTGTATTTTACACAAAACCGGCATATGCTGTATCTCACTATTAGGGTCAGTAAGGGATTTTTCTCATGACTGTGAGACATGGCTGTCACCTTATCTCTCCCTTCCAAAATGTGAAGCTCACAGCACCACAATTCACATGTGCTCTCCCACCAAATTTGCCAATGCCAAAAAAACTCATTAAGTGGTCAAACTTGAATTTTCTGCTCACTGTGTCTTCCTTAACCCTCTTCTCACTCTACACGCTCTCTCTGGGGCCCTTCTATGATTCTCATAGTTCAGTTTCTGACTACAGAATGTCACACCTCCAAAATTTGTAGCTCTAGCCCAGGCCTCTTACTGTCCTTCCAGACTTGCAATTTTCATGTGAGTTCTAGATGGTTCCATCTGGCTGTTGCTCAGGCACCTCAAATATATGTCCTAAAGTGAACTCACCATCCCTCCCCCACTCCCCTGCCCCTTTCCAATGGCTCGTCTTTCTGTCATCTCCATGGTCATTAGTGGTATCATCTTCCAACAGTCTTCCAGGCTGAACCTTCTTTTCTCTCAACTCAGCATCTAATCAGTCACTATATCTTGCAGTTTCATCAGTGTTTCTTGAATTCTTTTCTTCCTTATTTCTACTACCTTATTTCAGGCTCTCGACACTTGTCACCCAGGCTTCTATAACCAGTCTCTTTGCTTCTAGTCTTATGTCCCTTGAAACCTCCTTTACGTTCCATTTTTTAAAAATGTAATCTCTACACCCAACATGGAGCTCATGACCTCAAGATCAAGTGTCACATGCTGTACCAACTAAGCCAGCTGGGTACCCTCTCAAGTATCTGACCATGTTTCTCTCTTGTTTCCTTCATATGTGTCTATCCATTACTGGCTTGTCCTACAGGAGAACATTTGCATTTCCTTAACTTGGCCAATAAGGTCACTGTTATTTGGCACTGACTTCTCTAGGCTTATCTGTCATGGTTCCTTTCTAGCTGTAGGAACCTGAATTCTTCAAACTTCCCCAAACCCATTTCCTGCTTCTGGCTTTTTTCACTCTGACCCCTCTGTCTGGAATGTTTTCTTCACGTAGCAACCCTAGCCCAACCCCCATCCTGCCGAACTACCTCACAGGCTAATTCCTAGTTATTCTTTAAGATTCAGCCCAGCGTTACCTCCTCCAGGACACCTGCCTAACTGCTTGATCCCTGGTTAGGAGTCTCATCCTTTTGGCTCCCATCAGACTTTTTTTTTAATCCTTCCATAATTTCATCTATTACATGATAAACTGTTTTATAAATGTCTTTGTAACTTCCTTGGGGGATTCACAGTTTTATCTTTCGTGCTTAGCACAAATGATTAAATTTGAACTCGGAACTGCTCTGAGTTCACATGTACATAAGCTCCCTGAATCCTCACTATATCCTATGCAGTAGATACCAACAGTATCTCCATTTTACAGAGGAAGAAACAGGTATTGGGGAAGTTAAGTAATTTGCTCAAGGCCATACGCACACTGGCCTTCAGGTATTCACACCCAGTTAGCTTGGCTCCACATCCTTCATCACTATATTACATTGCCTTTCTATAGAGTGGATACCTAGTGAATGTTAACAGTTATAGCTGTGCTTAGTGATTGTAATATAGGTACCAGACTCTGCTAAGTGCTTTACCTGGATTATTTCAACTCCACAACAATCCTATGAGGTAAGTACCACCATATTTCCTAAGAGAAAACTGGGTGGCTCAGTGGGTTGAATGTCTGACTCTTCATTTTGGCTCAGGTCATCATCTCCAGGTCCTAGGATGGAGCCCCTGGTTGGGGGTGGGGGGTGTCTGTGCTCAGCGGGGAGTCTGCTGGAGATCCTCTCCCTCACCCTCTGCTCCCCCTAAAATAAGTAAATAACTCTTTAAAAAGAGAGATAGAGAAAACAGGTTTAAGAGAAGTTTGTTGAAACCTCTCCCAAGGTCATAGAGCTAATTCGTGACATAGCCTCACTCACGACTGAGTATAGTCTTAACCACTATACTCCACCATATGAGACCAGCAGTTCAGGAATGGACTCACATCCAAGATGAAGACTAGAACACCTGGAGCCTCGGGACACCTACCTCTGACAAGAGTTCAGAACCTCAGGCATAGAACAGACGGACTCACAAGTGGGGCAGAAAGTGACCAGTCCAGAAACAGCGCCCCAGAATCAAAGGGACACAGAAACAGATTTCAGCACTGTGAAAGTCCCTCCATGACCCCATGCCTTTCCTCTCTTGGAGCTCAGGAATCGGTTGCCCAAGCGGCTCAAAGGTCTTGACGGGGAGAACACAGTTCCTGGGATCCCAAAGCGGTAACACTATCAGAGTTCACTGTGGGCCTCAACAGCCTGGTGCAGACTCCTAGACCGTGGAGAAAGGTTAACCGGCCGGAGAGCCTCCACGCGGGGCTGGGACCTCGGGGCAGGAACCAAAGGTTAACCGTCCGGGAATGGGCTCTAGGTGGGGTCGGTCCTCGGGGTGGAGCGTGCCCTCCGCAGCTGCAATCCGACTGGGGTGTTAACCGTCCGCGAGGAGCCCCCCCGTGGGGGGATGGCCACGGGGCGGGGCGCGACCTGGGGCGGCGACGAGAGGGTTAACCGCCCCGGAGGGGCCCCCCGTGGGGGCGGGGCCTGGGGCGGGGCGAGACCGGGGGAGGTGCTGGAGGCGGAAGCTGCCGGCTGTCTACGCCCAGCGCGGTTCAGCCACCTACCGCGGAGTTCGTCCTGAGGGCCGGTGTCCTCCCGGCCTGGGAAGACCGGCGAGGTTCGGGGGCGGTGACGGGGCATGGAGTGGGGAAAGGGGACGGCCTTGGGGAGGTTCAAAGGGGGAGAACTCGCGAGAGTCTCGGGAGACCCGGGCAGATGGGCGAGGGCAAAGTGGTGGGCCTAAGAGCTTTAGGGGAGCCAAGAGGGAGAGAGGGGGGAGAAGTGGTGGGCAACCACGCGAGAAAGGATGGGGAACCTGGGCGAGCGGCCCCGCCAGGATCCCGCGCTTGAAATTTTTTTTTCTCGCAACTCCTCTCTAGGTCAGTCCGGAGCGGGAGCTCAACTTTCAGAAGAGAGGCGCCCCAGGAAGATTCGGGGATTCCTTCAGCTCCTCACCTTCATGGGCCAGACGGCCCTGGCAGGGGGCAGCAGCGGCACCCCCACCCCACAGACCCTGTACCCTGACCTCTCTTGTCCCGAGGGCTTGGAGGAGCTGCTGTCTGCTCCCCGTCCTGATCTGGGAGCCCAACAGCGCCACGGCTGGAACCCCAAGGACTGCTCAGAGAACATCGAGGTCAAGGAAGGGGGGTTATGCTTTGAGCGACGGCCCGTGGCCCAGAGCACTGATGGGGCCCGGGGTAAGAAAGGCTACTCGAGGGGCCTGCACGCCTGGGAGATCAGCTGGCCCCGGGAACAGAGGGGTACCCACGCCGTGGTGGGCGTGGCCACGGCCCTCGCCCCGTTGCAGGCTGACCACTACGCGGCGCTGCTGGGCAGCAACAGCGAGTCGTGGGGCTGGGACATTGGGCGGGGGAAGCTGTATCATCAGAGCAAGGGGCCCGGGGCCCCCCAGTATCCAGCCAGACCTCACGGTGAGCAGCTGGAGGTGCCGGAGAGGCTGCTGGTCGTTCTGGACATGGAGGAGGGAACTCTGGGCTACGCTGTTGGGGGTACCTACCTGGGGCCAGCCTTCCGCGGACTGAAGGGCAGGACCCTGTATCCGGCCGTAAGCGCTGTCTGGGGCCAGTGCCAGGTCCGCATCAGCTACCTGGGCGGAAGGAGAGGTGAGGCCTGGGGCAGGTGTCGGGAAAATGTTCTGTTACTGATGGCTGTGGTTTGGGATGGCAGCTCGCTCCACACCTTGTAAGAGCGGAGGTAATGGCCCTTCATCTGACCTGCCTCCTACTTCCGTTCAGTGCTGGGGGGGGGGGGGGGATGGTTAAAGGGCTTCACAGCTGTTACTTAACTTTATCTTCCCAGCAGCAGTAGAGATGAAAGTGAAGCTCTGGAAAGCCATTTGCTACTTAGTGGTGAGCCCTCAGAACAGATGGAGGCACTCCAGGGAATAGGGCTTTCCAGTAGATACCAGCTCCTGGAGCAGGAAGGGCACAGAGTTAAATGGGTGCTGGGCTAGATGTAGGAAGAGGACGGGCAGTGCCAAGCACCCAGAGTGTGGACCAGATCCCCTGGGCTCTGACTTGTCTCTGCTACTTCCTTCCTCCCATCCCAGTAAGGGGCCTTTGAGGCCCTGGGCACCTGGAGGGAGAGCAGGGAAGGAGGCAGGGCTTTCAGGTGGGGCCTCCTCTAGAAAGGATGGGGCCTGATGGAACTTAAAGGCGCTTTGGAGTTGCGGTCTTTGGCAGAGGGTGGGTACTTCCCCTCCCCTCCCTGTGGTGAGCTATTCTAGAGTGGAGGAGCGCCATCCTTCCACCTCATCCGCCTCAGCTTTAAGGCACTATGGAATCAAAGCCTGGACTGGCTCCACTACAGTCCAAGCTGCCTTGGCATGTTGCTTGGGCATGGGGCTTAGCTAGAGCTTCACCACCAGCAGGCTGGGGATGCGTGAGATCCCATGATGGCCCTCACTGCAAGAGCAGGTGCAGAATTTCAGGGTGCTTTAGCTCTTCCTCTCAACCAAGACTCCAAGCAGGAAAGCAGAGGGGAACTTGGGCAGTATCCCGTAGTTTGAGGTCTGGCTGGTGGCTGCACTCCAACTTACCTTCCCCTACTTCTCTCTCCCAGCGGAGCCACACTCCCTTCTGCACCTGAGCCGCCTGTGTGTGCGTGACGCCCTGGGGGATACCCGGCTTGGCCAGGTATCTGCTCTCCCCTTGCCCTCTGCTATGAAGCGCTACCTGCTCTACCGGTGACTCCCGTGACACCACAGATGGAGCTGGGGCCTTGAGGCCACCCATCCCTTGGGGGCTGGGGAGGATACACTGCTGCCCTAGACCAGCTGCTTCCAGCCAGTGAGGCTGGGCCCCTCTCCCAACCCAAGCTCTGGGGGTCTCACAGCCCCGGAGCCACCCAGAGGGGTGGACGGGAGGGAGCTATTATTCGAGGCTATGGCCGCCTGGTACGCAAGACATTTTTTCAAGTAAAAGCAGTAAGAGATGTGCTGTTGTAGAAACCTGTTGGTAGTATTTTTGTGTACAAGTGTCCTGGGAAGAAGAGATGTGGGCAAGTACAGTGAAGAAGGACATGCTACAAGGCTCAGTGCCAGGTGTTTATTTCCCCCCCCATGTGGGATTGCTCACATACACCACACACACAGGCGTTGGCACCATGGGAGAGAGCAGCACCTCTGGCCTCCAATGGGAGGACAGGGCATTCTCTCAGCCCCTGGCCTCAGGGAGTGAGATGGGAGAGGATGGCTTCTCTCTCCTGCCTGCACTGGGGACTGAGGGAGCCCACAAGCAAATTCTACCCCTTCTGCCTCCCAGCCAACAAGAAGCCACCTTGGTGACACATGTTTCATCACAAGCATTTCAGTTACGTGGAGAAGGGATTGGCCTGGTCCCAACCATTATGGGGCAAGGTGTAAACGGTAAGGAAGAGGTATACTTTGACCACGAAGGGGGCAGGTGACACCATCAGAAGCATGTGCGGGGTGGGGGGTGATGGGGGGAGCGCAGTTACAGAGCTTCTGAGCTACCTAGTCCCTGGCTTAGCAGGAAGAACAGGGGATATGGACGGACTTATTGTTTGGCATTGATGATATCCACAAACTCGGGCTTGAGAGAAGCCCCGCCCACAAGGAAGCCATCCACGTCAGGCTGGCTTGCCAGCTCCTTGCAGGTTGCTCCAGTCACAGAACCTGGGAAGGGAGAAGAGAGGGAATGGTCAGGGATGGGCTAGGAGGGCCGAGTGCACCCCCGTCTTAGGCAGGAGCCAAACCCACTTACCTCCATAAATGATACGGGTGCTCTGAGCCACGGCATCAGAAACGTTGGCCTTAAGCCATCCCCGGAGCTTTTCATGTACTTCCTGGGCCTAGAACGAGAAGCCAGAGGAAGTAAGCCTTTTCCTGCCTTTCACTCAAAGGCTAAAAGACCCTAGGCTCCAGTAAAGAGAAGCACTGTGGTTTCAGGGCAAGAACCCAGAAATTTGAGTCAGAATGCCATGGCTCCAGTCCCACCCAGACCCTGGAACGAATGTCCTCAGAGAAGTCACTCTCCTTCTCTGGACTTGGGGGTTCCTGTTTTTACTATTATTATTTTTAGGTATTTCGTTTTTTTATTTTAAAGTAATCTCTATACCCAGCATAGAACTCAGACTCCCAACCCCAAGATCAAGAGTCACATGCTCTATCTACAGAGCCAGGCAGGTGCCCTGGGGACTCCTGTCTTTAAAAAGTTAGGGGTTGGCTCAGATGATCTCTGTTGGCAGTCCAGTTCTATGCAGGCAGGTAGGGGAGGGGCAGAGCTCCTGGGTTCGGTTACCTGTTGGGGTGTCGCAGTCTTGCCAGTCCCAATGGCCCATACAGGCTCATAGGCCAGGACAACCTTGCTCCAATCCTTCACATTATCTGTGGGACAAAGATCACAAAGAGAAGGATGAAGGGAAGGAGCTAGCCAGCTGGTTGCCCAGGGAATGAAGAACAGGGGGTGGCCTAGTGCCCCCTGGTGGCTGTTGGAGGAACTCCAAGTGGCATCTATACCATCTGGGCAGGAACAGAAGTGATAGGGAAGATGCCACTGTTCTCCCTTCCTTTCCTGTATCAGCCTGGGATGGGGATCAGGTCAGGCTGCAGGGCATCTGACCTCACCCCCTGTGCCTCCACAGCCCCGGTCTGGCTCAAAGGTCCCCTTTTCCAGAGTTACCTGCGATGACCTTGGTTTGCTCGAAAACAACCTTCTCAGTGATGCCAGCTTCCCTCTCGTCTAACTTCTCCCCAATGCAGGCGATAACTCCAAGTCCCTCTGCTAGGGCATGGGCCACTTTCTGTCCAATCAGCTGTTGAGGAACAGATTTGGTGAGACAATCCTCTTGGAATAAGGCATCTCTGACCTCCCCTCCTGTTTACTAACCTCATCTGACTCCCCAAAGACGTGCCTTCTTTCCGAGTGCCCCAGGACTACCCATGTGGCCCCACAGTCTTTGATCATGCCAGGGCTAAAGGAAGAGAGAAAGCCATGCTTTGGCCAATGGCCCACCTGTGGCTCTCCCCTCAACGAGGGAGGCCAGGGCAGGGTCCGCCCACGCTCCCCTCCTGCCCGTGTCTCACCTGACCTCCCCAGTGAAGGCCCCGTTCATCACTTTGTAGCAGTTCTGTGCGGCCACAGCGATCTTGGCATCCAGCTTCTGCCGGGCAAAGTCGATGTAGGCGGTGGGCGGAGCACAAACCACTTCTGAGAGAGGAGAGACGATGGCACAAGGGACTGAGGTCACAAGGAGGCCATTCTCCAGATTCCATCCTGTGTTCTGGAGGCCCCTTGCCCTCTCCTGATTCTCAGTCCTGCCTCCCACTCCTTTTCACTCCAGCAAGATCATCTTTGTCCACTTTCCCAGCCCCAGCTGGGCCTGTACCCAACTCCTTGAACCTTCCAGGTGTCCCTGGAAGGCCATGGCCCTCGCCTTGCCCTCTGCTCTTTAACAGCTGCGGTTCTGATTTCTCCAGGCTATTCTGGGCCTGGGCACCTCCTAGACTCAGCATTCTCTTGGAGCCAACCATGCCTCCCTTTGAAAATAGTCCATCCCTACCACCCCCAGGCAAGGGTTTTTAGCAAAAGCAGAAGGGGCCAACTCCTGGGGTTTGTACTGGGGTCTTTGGGGGAATAAACCAGGGCCTCTTTTGATCAGACCGGTGTTTCTGTGATTTAGGTGAGTGGGAGGTTAAGGGCCGAGGACAGCACTCTTTGCCCGTGGGGTGGCAGGAAGGTGACTAGCTCATCGAGGCCTTGCGCTTTCCCGTTTCCAGCCTGCAGAAGGCAGGAGGATCGCTCCTCATTCTCCAGTAGCCCATCTCCTTCGGAGTCTGCTCAGCCCCTTCGTTGGAAGGCAGGCGCCATCCGGGCCGGTGAAGGATACAGTGGGGAGCTCAGGAGGCCACCGCCGCCTGGGGATGGGGGTACTCGGCCCGCCCAGCGAGGCGCGGGGAGGAGTCGCGGGCTACGTGCGGCGGCGCACGGAACAGACCGCCGAGGGGGCAGGTAGCTGGATCCCCGCACGCAGGCTCAGTCTCCTCCCCCGCACGCCGCGGCTCTCGCCAGCCTCCAAGGAATGTCCGCAGGGGCTTCGCTCCTATCCCTGGCTCCTGTCCGAGCCCCGGGGCCATCTTCGCCCACGGTGACTCAAGAAATCCTCTCCCGCCCCACGGTCGGGGGGCACCCTTACATGTGGCCCCGCCCTCCCCCCCGACACACCCCTGGTATTGCGGCTGCAGGGCCCCGGCGCTGTGGGGTCAAAGTCCCGATCCCCAACAGCCCTCGCGCCCAGCCCTGCGTGCAGGTCCACGCGGACACCCAGCTAAGCGGACTCGGGAGAGGGCGCTGCCACGCCCGACCTCCCCTCATCCCGGTCCCGGCCGCGGCTCCCGCCCGGTGAGGGCTTACCGGTGTCCGCCGGCACCTTGGCCGCGTTCAGAGTGGTGATGAGCTCCCCCAGGGTCTTCTTCCGCCCGTTCATCTTCCAGTTGCCCCCGACGAAGAACTTCCTGGAGGGCGCCATGGTGCTGCAGCTGGTACCCTGAAGGTCAGAAGCAGCGCGCAGCCGCTGCCACTGGCCGCTTATGTAGAGCGCCGTGAGGCAGAACTCCGCCTCCTCCCCGCCCTCCGCCATGGTTAGCCCGGCCCCCCTCCCGGAAGCCCGGCCCGCCGCTCCCGCCCCGCCCGCTGCCGCTGCCGCTGTTGCAATGCTCTGACGTGACCCCCCCCTTATTGTAGCAACGTTCCAGGGGCGTCCGGGGACTCGGGCACTTCGCCTGGCTTTTGTGAGGCGAGAATCCGCCCTCAGGGGAGCCCCGCTTTACGACTACATCCCCCCAGAGGGCCAGAGGGGCTTCCAGGGAGAGCTTGGACTCCCGACTGCATGGCCTGAGATCGCACTGTTGAGAAAAGGACCTCCCTTCCGTGTTCGGAGTAGCTGCATCCCTCAATGCTGAGCAGGCACCTTTGACTGCAAGTTACGGGTCCCACACTTATGGGGCCAAGTAGCAGGGTTGCGGGGGTAAGGATGGGTCTTGGCACTGGCTCCAAATCAGTGGAGTGAAGAGAGAGGCAGGCATTTCGGACCCCTCAACGTGCACGCCCACAATCTGGGTGTCCCACTCCCCGCTCCAGCTAGCCCACCCGACAGGAGACGGCAGGGCCTAGGGGACCCAAGACGTTTGGGAAATACCCACTTGGGATCTCTCTGGTGTTGACTGCTGGAGGGAAGGCAGAGTTCTTCACCCCCATCTCTGCTCTGTCACCCCACTCCACTGCCCCTGATCTGACAGCGCCAAACCCTCAGCTTTCTTGTACTGCCCCAGTGCTCACTGGCCCCTCATCTCACAGCCTGTTTCCCAAGAGCTCTAGAACTAGTGAAAGTAGAGAACAGCCCAGGGAAGGGGGGGGAGCACAGCAGGGAAGGGGCAGAGGTGGCTCTCCTGCTAGCCCCAGTCAAGATCCGTGTCCCTCAAGGTACCAAACAGGACACAACTTAGCCATTGTACTTTTTATTCACATCATGTATTTTGGCATTTTCCAGAGAAGGGCAGGGAAGAGACAGGGTGGGGCAAAGATAAGCAGGAGGGCGAGGGGAGCCCTATTTCCCTCACAGCCCTCCTTGCCTGACCACACAGGGAGCAAACACAAAGAGGGAGGGGAGGCACTGACGCCCCCTCCCGTGGTAGAGGCTGCACAAAGCTACACCCACGCCCACACACAAACAAGCCCCAGTCCACACCAGGGGCCGGCAGGATTACACAGAGAAGCAGAGCACTGTGGGTTCAAGGGGTGGGGAAAGCAACGAAGTCTCCTCACAGACAGGTGGCCGGCCCCTCCCATCCCCTTCCTGCTCTAGCCCCAAAGTCTCTCCAGTGTCCATTCTCCTGTGGCCTCTAGCTTCTTTCCTGCTGCTGAGGACAAAAAGAGAAAGGGTACAGAGCAGGGGGGGGTGGTGGTGGCTGAAGTCCATCCCTCAGCCCCTATCCCTTATGCCAGATGGTCTGTCCCCTGTCCTCAGTGGTGAGGGGTGAGGGCAGGCTCTTAGCTGGCCACTCTCTGGTAGAAGTAGATGTAGCCCAGGTCCTTAGGTGGCTTCTCAGAGGCACACACTTTCTGGTCGTTGTAGATCACCCATCTGGGGAAGCGGGTGGGGGGAGGGTGGAGAAGGATGAACAGACTGGGCATCCACTTTGCATCCACTTAGTCTCTGACACAGTCCCTTGGAGTTGATCCCGGTGATTCTGGGGCAAAGGCTCCCAACATCCTCCGCCTGGGCTCCCGCGCCTATGGGCTAGCCACCACTTGCCTGAAGGCAGCATCCCAGTCCCAGTCCCTGCTCAAGTCTTCAAACCCTGCAGAACCTCTACGGCCACCCCCCACCCGCTCTGCCAGGCCCAGGTCTGCACATTTTTTCTGGAAAGGGCCAGCCAGTAAGTAGTTTAGGTTTTGCAGGCCATCCGGTCTCTGACACAATTACTCAACTTTCCCGTTGCAGCGTGAAAACGGCCACAGGCGGCACACGTGAGTTAAATGCGGTTACGCTGATTAAAACTCTATTTAGAAAGGCAGGTGGCCTTGGGCTCTCTGTCATCTGCCGATCCCTGCCATCAGGCATTCTATCCATTTCTGGTGTCTCTGTGCCCCCTTCCAGCAGGTCTTTACCTTCTCCCACAAATATCCTGAGGACTTCCAGGATGCCCCCACTCTTCCCACCAGCACTCCCCGGTTCAGAATGTACCCTGCCAGCCCCTCACCTGCCTTCCTTCTTGATGTGGCAGACATAGTGACCACACATGGTAGAGGTGCCCATGTGACTGATGAAGGCAAAGAGCTGATACTCTAGAGGAGACAATGAGAGGGGCTCCCTGAGCACCAGCCCAAACTCAGGATGCCACTCTCAGGGACTAGGGGGCGGCGACTGGGTCACAAGTCTGTCTTGGCCTTCTAGAATCCCACCTTCAGAAGCCATGTCAGTGGGAAGAAGCTTCTGTCCCTTCTGCTCCCTGAGGGAAACAGAGCTGCTTGGGAATGAGCAGCTGGTGGCAGACTGGCTAGATTCCACCGGCCCATCCTGTTGCCCAGGGACACTCACTGCCAGGCCCATCCCGGACTTTAGGTCCCACCGGCACAGACTCGGAGATAGAGTCGGCAGCTGAGCGGCCCTCTGAGATGTCCATGGCGGCTTCGGCATCCAGGTCATCAATGTGACTGAAGATCCAGTCCACGGCCCTTTCTAAACTATTGTTCTTGGAGAGGAGGAAAGCGTTACTCTCTCCAACAAGTTCAGGGCAAGAGAAACCACCAGTGAAGTGACCTCAGCTCCCTGAGCACAGCCACAAAAGCGGGGAGCCTTGGCCTCAGCTGTCCCGCACCAGGGGTCCTTGGTCTGGCTCACAAAGGATGAAACCTCCCCCTGCCCCCGTCCTTCCCTGCTGGCTCCCAGTCGTCAGCCAGGGGCAGCCCATACCGTGGCCCGAAGAGCTTTCAGGGCCTGGTCCCGGGAGAAGCCCATGGAAACGATGGTGCTCACACAGTCCTCTGGGGGGGGGTCAGCTGCTGCACTCGTGGAGCCAGGCCCACTGGAGCCAGGCAAGATGAGGGGGTTTGCAAAATCTGTGGGGGTGAAGGGTTGAAGTGTGTGTGGCAGGACAGGGGCCCTGTTCCACCCTGCCGCCCAGCCCGGCCTACCTGGATCATCCATATGTGACATGACCCAGTTCATGGCGGCCTCAGCCCCACTGTTGCCCGTGTAGTAGACAGCCTTGCGGCAGGCATCCATGGGGAAGCCCATCTCCACCAGCTGGATGACGACCGATTCATCCAACATGGGTGCTGTTGGGGGAGAGGTGAGGGCATGGTGACCCGACTCCTTGGGCACTATCTGCCCCTCCAGCCTCCCACAGTCCAGCCCCCGCCCTCTCCCAACCTCTTCCCCCCCATTCCATGCATTTCCCTTCCATCACCCAGCACCTTACTCCAGAACTAAAATGGCGGCACGCCATGATATGGGTCCCGTGGTACTAGAGACACAGAATTGAGGTTAAAGCTCTCCTGTGGATCCCCTCCTCGCCCATTCTCACAGAACGGTCCCCGTTTCTGGAGTATGATGCCTGTCCCCACCCCCAAGCAATGAGGTGACAAGGGCAGAGGCAACTGGCCAGCGCTACTGCCATCCACACAACGTGGCTGGGAGTGCTCTAGTCGGTCCTCACGTCCATCAAAAGAGGACAGGGGAAATTCAAAAGGGAGGACAGGAGAAGCACGGAGGACAGGGTCAAGGGGAGGCAGGCAGAGAAGAACCCCATTGGCAAAGGAGAGAGACAGGCAGGAAGAAGAGTCACTAACATGTCGGAGAGGAGAAGTGAGGGGAGCAGAAGGAGTCTTCGTCTTCGTTGCCATAGAAACCAAGGCTACCTTTGGGCTCATCCGGAGTGACCAGGGGTGGGGCAATGTCAGGCAGCTCCTCCTCTCCAGGCTGCAGCCCTGTACCCCTCAACTGGGAGATGTCGAGCTCCTCTGGCATCTCAATGGACACATCTGTAATTGGAACGGCGAGAAAAGGGTCACCTCAGCAGCTATGTGGGGCCCTTCCTGAGAGAGCACTTGGGGATCCTCAGAACCCTGCCCCACACCTTGGCACTGCTCTGTATAAGGAGCTGCTCAGAGCAGTTCCAGTTGTAGGGCTCCCGGTGTAATGTAATGGTGGGCCTGGGAATCAGGAGGCCTGGATTCTAGACCTACACCTATCTCACGTGCGCTATGGGCAAGGATGGGCGCCTCCGACTTGTATAACACAACCATCTCATATCTCTATGGGCCACGACTTATCTAGGACGAAGTGAAATCAGTAGTTCTCAAAGTCGCTGGGGTCAGTAAGACTCGGGAGAACTGTTTCAAGATTATCTAAACGAGAACCTCTTACCAAGTATAAAAATAAAACCATGAAAACCGCTTTTGGTTGTAAATCATCACTGTAAAGTCAAGTGCGTTAATATTTTTAGTTCGTGCTTTTCAAACTCAGCTCATTGTGAAACATTTAGGGTAATGTTTTCCTTCTTTAGAGGAACGTTGGGAGAAACACTAGTTCACACAGGCCCCTTCTTTTTCTAGCATTTTCTGCTTAACCTCCCTCGGTCGTCCCAGCCACCATACCCAGTTTCTTGGGCACCCAGTCTAAGCCGAAGGTGAACTTCTTGATCTGGATGACCAGGTAGTCAGGGAAAGAGGCAAATCGTGTGGTCCTAGGGAAGAGAGAACGTCCTGGTACCCACAGAATCCCAAAGTTCTTCTCTCCTGAAACCCCCACCCTGGGGTTCAGCCTCTCCTGGGTAGATGACCTGAGAGCCCAGAAGACACTCCACGTTTTTATCTTGCCCTGGGCAGACATCAGAGCATCTGCAGACAAGGAGCAGCAGAAGCCAGGAGCCGGCGGGGGGTAGGGGAGCAGGGGCAGGAGGGGGAGAAGGCTGAAATCCCTTGAGACCAAAGCACTCTTTCAGATCTCAAGCTTATGCCAATGACAGAAAGAGGCCCAGACTCACGCAATTTGCTAGAAATCCAAACTCTGTCCAAAACGGAGACTATGTGTCTTTGCTCTGCCAAGACTGCGGGCACAAGTGGACAGAAGCTGCACTAAAACATGACCCTGTCCCACAAGAGAGGTGGCGTGATGGGGGCAGGACAAGGGGATGTGGCGATCATTCATGTCGAGTGCTATTGAGGCCTCTTGCCTCCCTCAGCGCCAGATGGCCCGCCCCAACCGACGCAGCCCAGAGGAGCCAACCAAGAAGGGACAGAAGACTGAGAATGGGTCAGAGAGTATCTCTGGGGTCCCCCCGGCAGTGGCCCGAAATGGGAGACGCAGACCACCAGGACTTACTTGACAGCTACGGATTTGGCCTGCAGGGCTGTGCTCCAGAAGTCGTCCACCTGCTCCGCAGCCCCGTAGGCCTCCAGGCAGGAGCTGAAGGGCACCTGGGCCCGGACAAGCTCGGGCAGTGGCAGCTTCTCCTCCTCAGCCTGCCGCTTCTTCTCCTCATACTCCAGAAGCTCCTCTGGTGACAGAATTGGTGAGTGAGTCCTTCAGAGGCTACCGCCTCTTTTTGCCCTCCTTTGCCTTGCCGGATGGGCCCTGCGGCCGGGACTCGGTCAGCTGCGCCCCCGCCCCCCAAATCTCCAAACACACGTGACCCACGGACACCTGATCTTGCCTCTCGGCCTCAGCACAGTGCTGAGAGGCCAAGGTGCCCCTACCTCCCCGAGACAGCCCCGCTCCAGACCCCCGGCTGGGGGAGCAGGGCACACCGTGCACTCTGCTCCCATAAGGCGTCCTAGTGCCCCTCCTAAGCCTCGTGGCCCCACCGCACCTGGGCCTCACTGGGAGCAACCTGCCTTTGTTAAGGGCCGTGTCCATGGGCACAGGCAGCTGCATGATGTAGTCCACTCGCTGGGTGTACTTCACCTTCTCTGTGGCCAGGCACTTGATCTTCTCCTCCACCAAGAAGCGGAACACCTCGTTAGGGTTCTCAGAGCTCCGACAATTCCTCTATGGGAAAGAGGCAGGGTGGCAAGGTCTGCGCGGCCAGGGAAGGGGATGGGGGCCTAAAGGGGTCACTAGGGGCTCAGAGAGAGAGAGGAGCAGAAGGGGGTCTGTCCCTAGCAGGCACGTGGATGCAAGAGTAGATCCTTCCCTAACAAACCTCTCTCCCCCAGCCCTGGGGCCATCATTCATGAGTGGCTGTGGTGGGACGTGCTGCTATTTTTCCCTATGGGCAACAAGCATCTCTATCTCCTCTTCTCTGGGTGTATCCTGCACTCAGCTGCAAGCCCATTGAGTGTAGGGTCGCTGCTTAGCTTTCCCATTCTCCTCGGGGGCACCCGCTACTCACAGGAAAGGTCCCCCGGGTCCCAGGGGTGGGGCTGACCAGAAAGAATGGGCACAAGGGAGACGGGTGAGAGCTGCAGGCAGAAGGAGGGAGTGTGGAGTGGGCTCCTTGCCATCTTCCCAGGCCTTACCTCCACCATGTTGATGAGGTGAAGAAAGAACTCTTGGGCATCCTGCTGCCGGTTGGTGGAGAATTCAGGGTGACCCTTGCCAATGAGGGCCTTGAACATTCGAGGGGCGATGCCATCTTGAACTTCCTAGGCAGAGCCAGGGCAGCGATTTAGCTGGGGCCCAAGAGGCCACCAAGGGGCCTTTAGACATCTCCCAGACCTCAGTCTTCCCTTAATTCCGAGCCTGAAAGGGACAGAGTCCCAGACTCACCTTTTGGTCTTGCACCTGCTCCCCGTCGCCTGATTCCGGTGCTGGCTTGGAATATTCTCCCGAGAGCAGGCCATGGCCCAGTTTGGCTCTGCGTTAATATTCAAGAGAACCACTTAGCTTCAGTCCACTAATGATTGTCTGATCTCTTTCTGTGCCTTTCCTCCCCAACTCAATGCTGATAACCCTTAGGCAACTCTCTACAACGTGAAAAACCGCAGACTCCCTAGGAGCCCAACTCAAGGCAGACAGCATGGCCAGAGGCAAAGGCCCTACGCTGCTGCCCACTCCAGGCGGTCGTGGAGGAGAAAGGAGGCATAGGGGCGGCGAGGGTCTCGAGAGCCTCTGTACACAGGCCCTGGCTACATACACCTGGGTGCTGAAGTCCTGGGTAGGGTCCGTTGGGGCATTCTGGAAAATCTTCTCCAGTTTATCCACGTACCTAAGAGCCAAGGGAAGCATAATTATAGGTGCTTTGTCATGGGCTTCAAGGGGAAGTGGAGGGAGTATTATCTACTTGCTCAGGGAACAGGCTCTCTCCAGAGTGGGGAGCTGCGGTTGAACAATGGAGTCCCATGTCTTCCTGGCAACCTGCCCTTCCTCCCCTTCTCCACCCTGCCCGCATCAGTGTACTCCACTGCCTTCCTCCCGGGCCTCCTCCCCAGGAATGAGCCAGGGCAAGGGAGAAGGCAGCCTGGGAGAAGAGTAAGAACAGTTCCCATTCTATGGGATAGAACGGGTCAACACATTGTTAAGTTTCCATATAAGCGAGAGAACCATCTCTCGGTTAGAAGGTAGACTCCCTTCTGCTCAGAACGGGCCTTTCTCTCTCGCGGTGTCCCAGGCCCTCCCTTCTCCCCAAGGGCTACATAGCCACGAAAGGTCCTCATCTGCTGTCTTCAGGTAAAGAGCACCTCCTCCCCTGAGTGAGTCAGGAGGCCAGGGAGTGCCCTGGGATTCGGCGTTCTGCCCTTGGTGCGGCCCATGGGGCTGGGGGATGGTGCCGCTCGAACTGATGGAAGTGTGCCAGCCACAGCGTCACGGGAACGAAGACTGAGCCAGAACACAGAGGTCCTGACAGTGGCTGAAGGAGCGTGCCTTGAGGTGTCCAGCCAAGCTCTGGGGTCAGGGGTCCAGAGTCACGGGGAGGAGCATCACTCACTTCCTCTGGAAGTCGGGGATGCTGAAGAGCACCTGGACCACCGAGTTGAGGTAGCAGCTGTTACCCAGGTTCCGGATGCCCGTGTAGCCAGGCCCAAACAGGGGTTTCAGCGGCACGCCCAACTCCTGGAGCAGCTCCCATTCGCCAATCCGCTGGTTCATATCGATCTCTAGTTCCGTCATCGTCTTGTCCGTCTGCAAGGGAAGGGGCGCTTCAGACCCGGTCAGAAACTCAGTCCTGGTTATTCACACCGACCCCTCACAGGGTCCAGGATGGTCCCCGGACAGAGCTTCGCATGTGTTTGTTTACGGACCCTCACACAGGAGACACACTGGCTGTTCTGGGATTTGGGAGGTTAACTGAAGTGTTTTTTCCATTCTGAAGTTATCTCTTCTCATCCCTCAGCCCTGCACGCAAGCATCCCTGCCTCCATCCCCTCGACCGGCCCGTCCTCCTGCTATCCGCTGCTCCTGCAGCAGGTCTCTGTCTCTCTGTCTCTTTTTTTACTGAGTAGGCTCTGCGCTGGGCATGGAGCCCAACACAGGGCTTGAACCCACAACCCTAAGATCAGGACCAGAGCTGAGATCAAGAGTGGGAAGCGTAACCCACTGAGCCACCCAGGCGCCCTGCCACGTCTCTTTCCCAGCACCTCTCAGTTTGTGGTTATTCACTCATTTGCTTGAGCAGATGACAAGTGACTGCCTTTCCATCTTTTTTTTTTTTTAAAGATTTTATTTATTTATTTGACAGAGAGAAACACAGCTAGAGAGGGAACACAAGCAGAGGGACTGAAAGAGGGAGAAGCAGGCTTCCCGCCGAGCAGGAAGCCTGATGTGGAGCTTGATCCTGGGTCTCCAGGATCATGACCTGAGCTGAAAGGAGTCGCTTAACCAACTGAGCCACCCAGGCGCCCCTGCCTTTCCATCTAGAATGTAAGTCTCTGTCTTAGTCACAGTGTGCTTAACACACATTAGGTAATCAGTAGTAGTCAATGAGTGAATAAATGCCTCTAGAAAGTTTTCAAAGGAAGTGTAAATGTCTCGGGGACTGGGGTAACCGACACATTGCTTCAGCCTCAGGCGGGGACAGCCTGGGCAGGCAGGGCAGAGGAGAAGCGGAAGCTGAAGGGGACCTCACCTTCTGCATCTTTAGCATGTCGATGCCAAAGTGGGACAGGTGCTCAGCAAGGTTGGGGTCCAGGACCATGTCATCCTCATCATAGGAGTACACGTCTAGGGCAGGAAGCAGGAGGAACAGGGTCAGAGGAGGCGGCTGGGGACTGGCCTGGCCACCAATCCCACTCCCTGGCCCTGAGGGGGCGCTGGTGGGACAGAACAATGAGCCCCCGAAGGCAGCCCTCTTGGAGGCCCTTCAGAGACTGGCTGACAGGGATGATGGGGTGAGAGGGCGAGGGCTGGAGTTACCTGTGACTCTACCGCACAGGGTAAGATGCTAGGGTCAGATAGGTTTGGAAGGATACTCACTAAGCAGATAATGCTGGTTATCTCTAAGAAAGGGACTGGGATTTGGGAGATGAACTGAAGATTTAGTCTCAGCTGTGACATTTGCATTGTTTTATCAAGAGAATGCACCGACGCATTATGTCACATGCAACGAGTGACAGCTAAGACACACTTCAGCATGGAGGGAGCTGGAGGAGGGGCGGGAGTACCAGCTCCGTCGGGCGTGATGGTGCCCAGCTTGACGGCTAACGGGTAGCCTGTCTCCCTGTAGTGCTCCACGGCGTGGTTGTTGCCCCCGGTGCCATCAAAGTAGCGGCGGCCACAGAGAATGGAGCCATCTGTCAGGTTGAGCCACAGGTTCTCTCTCATGTCACACTTGGAACACTTCCAGCCACTAAAGCGAAAAGAAAGTCACTGAAATAGGGGTCTGGGGTGATGGCATTGGCCCCCTTGCCAATCCAAGAGCTCTCTCTTCTCCTCTCCTTTGGACGTCCCTTTGCTGAGTTCATCTCCCCCCATCGTCCTCCTTAGCCTGCTCCTGACCCTCTGTCCCACCAGATCCCCCAGGAGGGTGGCCTCTCTGCCCCTGCTCTGGGGGTTGTGCCCCAAGGCGAAGGGGCCAGGCCTCACCAGGGAGGGATCCGAGCCGGGCTGTCCAGCTGCTTGAGGTTGAAGGCATGCTTAGACACCTGCCGTACTTCCCCATCCCAGGCCTGCACCTCCTGCTTGCGGGAGGCCGAGTCAGCCGACAACAGGGCGTCCACTGCACTGGTCACCTGAGGGAAGCAGAGGGTCAGGGCTTCCCCCCTTCCCTGTCCCTCCAGGCCCTCAGGCTCCAGCTTTCTTGGGGCTTGCCCCAGACATCACTGCTTGGGCCCCGCTTGCCCTAGAGTCCCTGGTAGGCTGGGGAGGAATTCGTACCCGATCTCTGACGATGTCAGGCAGTCCCCCCAACCCATCCCGGGCAATTTCCAGGTAATCCGGCAAGATAACAATTTTCACATCCTCGTCATATTCAAACTTCTCCTCGCTGAGGTCAAACCCGCCTTCCATGCCTGGTGAAACAGGGAAGAGGAGGGAGGGTAGGATAATCACCACAGGTAAACATCCCTCCTCTGATACAGCGTCTCATGGTGTCCCCCTCCAGAGCTCTAGGGCCACCGATCAGGCCCATTCTTTTGGGGCTTTGCTAGAACATCTGACAGCAGGGAAGACCAGCTCAGGGAGAATGGGACTACAGTGGAGCTCACCAATAGCCAAGCGGGTAGGCTTCTTACGGGGCGGGTCTCCAGTGCTTGTAGTGGTGTCCTCCTCTTTCTGCAATGAGGCAGGAAGGGCCAGGTTCAGCAATGGGCACCAGGGAAGGGACAAAGGGGGAGGATGGACAGGACAGAGTGGGTTAATCTTAGAAGGAAATGGAGCCAAAAAAAAAAGAAAAAAAGAAAAAAAAAAGAAGAAAGGTGGGCACTGAGTTCTAATGATACCAACAGAAATGGGTGAGGGGGAAATAGAGGCCAATAGGTCAAAACAGAAGAGACAGAAGCAAAATGCAAGCGCAGCGGCCTGTGCCTGAAGGTCCCCAGGCCTCACCCAGCCCTGTCCCTACCGGGCGCCGGGTCCTCCGGAGGTGCAGGTAGACTCGCTGGCCCGTCTTGTTGAAATGTCTCTCCACATACTGTTTCCCAAAGCCCAGGAATGTGTTCATGCAGATGTAGAGGCCGCCCTCAGACTCCTGCAGCATGAGGTGGGGGACGGGGAGAGCACAGGGAGGATGAAGCCTGTGCAGGTGGGGAAACCAAGACCCAGGGCCAGACACTGCTGGTTGCCAAAAGTAAAGCTCTGTTCTCCAACACTACGTGGCTCTCGGGAAGTCATTTAGCCTTTTAGGACCTGGTACATGGCAAAGAGTCTCCCCATCCTCCTATGAATTTGATAAAAACCAGGGACACCAGGGGCTGAGCAACACCTGTCAGTCACCACTCCTCTTCCTCCTTTGGCCTTTGGAGGCTTCTAATCAGTTGTAAAGAACTCCCTTTACCTTTTTTTTTTTTTTTTTTTTAAGATTTTATTTATTACTTGAGAGAGAGAAAGAGAGAGAGAGTGCACAGCAGGGGGAGCAGGAGAGGGAGAGGCAAGTTCCCTGCTAAGCAGGACCCCAGGTTCCCGACCTAAGCGAAAGGCAGATGCCTAACCCACAGAGCTCCTCGGGCACCCCCCTTTCCTCTCTGCTTGAGGTAAAGAGGAATCAAATACCATGGACTTCCAGTGCCAGTGATTATATTCAGAGGCAAAAGGGGTCCTTTCCCAGGAGAGGAAAGGGCTGCATGTCAGATGCGGAACCTAAACCAGGGACACAATGCCAAATCCTGCCTCACCCCAGGACTCAGAAAACTTTCCGGACTAGAGGAACAGAGATGCCAGCACTTGAATGATACACCCAATTCCTGAGCTTGCCAGCAAGCCCAGACTTTTCCTTTACCACACCCTACTAGGTGGTCAAACCTCAGTCCACGCTGAGTCTTCTCCCTTCTTTCCTGCTAAAGCCTAGCTCCGGGGTAACAGTGCCTTGTCTGGGGCTCACTGCTATACCAGGCCTTGTCTGGCAGGGACATGAAGACCAGCATTCTCCGCCCACTACCCTGAGGTCTCCCCTCTGACCGATAACTAAATCCCCACTGAAGTCCATCAATTGTCAACCTCAAAGCCATTCCCTCCATAGAATGATCTAGCAACACCTGCTAAGATAGCTAAAACACATATAAACCAGGAAGAAAACAGGAAAAGACAAGGGTCCACCCTAAATCACAGCTAAGGAGGGTGAATGAGCTTCTCTAAAGCAGACAAGCCTGCCAGTGCCTTTGTGAATAGTGATGGATAAGGTGGAGGAGGTAACTGGAGAAAACAAGAGTCTTCCCTCAGATGCAAGCAATGACAGGCATCTTCTTCCTTGAATAAATGCCTCAGCGGCCTTGAAAAATTCTCTGCCATGGTAGGAAAAAGAGGGCACTGTCTAAGGCAGTTCCTGGTCCCACAGATTGCTCTCTTTCACTCCCTAGAACAGTGTGGATTACAATGTTGATCAGCAAATGGAGCATTTTTCATCAGGGAGGTCAAATAAGCTCTCTTTCTGCCATAAACCCAATTTGAAGATAATCAAACATGCCAGAAGTTGGTTAGGAAAGCAACTAAGCCACACTGGAGATCTCCTGATTTGGGAGGAGAGAAGGAAAGTACAATAAGCTTATAAAAACACCATTTGGATTATTCAAAGGAGTTACTAAGGAGAGACAGGAGTATGAAGAGGGAGCCACTGACTTCTACTATCTGTTGGTAATTAAGAAAACCCTTTTCCTCCTGAGAAAGACAGCGCTTCACCAAGCTCTGCACTTGATGAACTGGTGGCATGCGGGAGCTCCACGGTAACCGAACTCCTCTGTTGGAAATAAAAAACACCGGTTTCCCCAAGGCTTGGGAACCCTGGAGCTCCGCTCTGAGCCGTCCACTTTTAGCTTTGCCGGAGCCAGACTCTACAGAAGCAGCACATTGTCTAAGGCTCAAATCAAAGCCTACCAAACCAAGCAAACCCACAAATCACAGTGATGATCATGAAATGGGCCTTAGATCATGTTGCTATACTCAGCACTGGCGATGTATTAATGAAGCCTTTCCACTCTGACTTGCAGTTTTCCCAGCCATGAGCTGGTCTGGCTCAACACCCTGGGCAGGGCCCAGCCGCCCGCTGGTCGGGATGGGTAGCCACGGGGGAGGATCCCAACCAGGCTGCTGCCCTCTCAGTTAAGGCTCTGGCCAAGCCAAAGGCTAGTCTCCGCTTCAGGGTGACACAGGACGGCAGAGCTGCAGGAAGGGAGGTTCCGGGTGGAGCCTGCAAAATGTGAAGCATGGTGTGGGTGGAGGCTTTGTCTAACTAGTCAGGAGTGGGAGCGGGATGGAAAAGGGGTCTTAGTATCCTCCACGAAAGACACCATCTCTGTGGGAATACTTTTAAAAGGGCTCCCTCTGCAACCTGTGACGGGCGGGGAAAAAGGGGGTTGCAGTCTCAGGTCACCTCAAAGGAGAAACGACTAGAGCTTTCCTCCCTTCTTTCCTCTCCTCCCCACCAACAGTGACCCACCTCCCCGCCCCCTGTCCACATTAACCATGGGTGGAGTCTCTCGAACTCGGCGCTTCTCAAAACCGGCCTGCTTCACGGTCCCCTCCAGACTACTAGGCGCCTACGAACTGCAGCCCCCACCCTCCAACCCCAACCCCAGCCCCGAACCGTGCGGGGTCGCCCCATCTCTCCCACAGAAGACTACAAAACCCGGAGGGCCGTGCGCGGCCGGGAAGGCCAACTCCCAAGCTTTCGCAGGGGTCCACTTGGGGGATGTAGTCCGACGATCGGGATCTGCCTCTACCTTGGAACGGCAATGAGGGGAGAGCGACTACGACCCCCACAGTGCTCCACGAGACCGGGACCGGGCGAGGCAGGCGCGGTGGCTTCCGGGGACGGTAGTCACACGACAGCTCCGGCTAATTAAATGCAATGGCAGGGAGGAGTGTGGGACACTACAAGTCCCATGGTGCATCGCAGGGAGGCGGTAGCCCAAGCCTTGCAGGCCCCGGCAAAATGACCAGGGCGATGGAAGGAAGTCGTGCTCGCTGCGGGCGTGGGGAATGGGCTTACCGGTGTGTCGAAGGAGAAGGCGCACTCGTCTTTGTGGACCCGGTCTCCAGCCTTTGGAACCCGGATCGTCGGTAATACTGACAGCAGCGCCTCCTCACTCAGCTCCGCCATGACACCGGCAGCAGCTCCTCCACACACAGCGGCTCCCACCGTTCCCAGTCCCCCACCCCCTAGGCTTGCGGTCCAATGAGCACTACTCGTTACGTGCATGCGCTAAAGGGAGGACGCGCGAGAATGGCAGTTGGACGCAGCCTGCCTAGTAGTGCTCCGCCCTCTGCCCTACTCTTGACTAACGCCAATGAAAAGAGCTTCTAATGCAACCGATGGTGGAGAGAACCAATCCCATGCTCCCAAGGGCAGAGAGCATGTAGAGCAGCGAGGTGGGTCCCGGAGTTTTGGATGATCGGACTCTGGGACTCCTACAGCCCCTTCGCGTGCTTCTATCAAAGAGCAGAAACTGACGATTGTTGAAACCAATCAATCCCAGAAACTTTCCGGGGTACTGTCCAATCGGAAAATAGAAGGCAGTTGTATTCCTGGTATTTGAAAAGGGGCTGTCCAATGAGGCGGAGTTTGAGAGTGTCGGTGTCGAGTGATTGATAACTCCGTCAACCAATAAGGATTACTATCTCTGTCGCCTCAGAAAAACCTTCTTAACTACATCTCCAGCTGGATCTGTTCAAAATCGCGTAAAAATTTATGACTCATTTTTCTTAAATAAAATCCTTTGGTTTTTTTAGACTGAAGGTCTTAAAAGCTAAGACCGGCACTTCTTAAAGTCTCACGATGGACAACTCGGAACCCGTGGCGGAACAAAGTCCCCTTAGCAGGGCGGCGTCAGCCCTGGGCCAGCCGATCCGCTGCTCATTGGTCCCACCGTCCTCATGATAGACGTCGTCCCAGCCCAATGGCTTCCTGCACTGGAGGCGGGTCTCACAAGGAGACCCATAGGAGCCTGCGTCGGCTCCACCAATAGAGTCAAAGCAGGGGGCGTGGCGGGAGGTTTGAAACTCGGCGTCGGGAGTTGAGGCTTGAGCTGCAGTGCACCCAGAAGAGGAATCGGGGCCTGGTAAGTGATTTGAATTAATTAGTGAGTAAGTTCGAGGGCCCAGCTGGTCCGGAATGACCGGCCTGTCAGCTGCACCGGTGATTGTCTCCACAGAGGCCTCTGGCCCAGCGACCGGAAGGCTCCTTGGCCGGGAACCGGGAAGATCGGGTGGTCTGCAGAGGTCAGACGTGGTCGCGGTTATGGCTGAGACCTGAGTCATTTCTCACAGGCTTCCCTCCTCGCCCCGGGCCGGGCCCTGCCCCGCCTTATTCCTCCTGTTTGATATGGGCTCAGCCAAGAGCGCCCCAGTCACTCCGGCGCGGCCACCGCCGCACAACAAGCTTCTGGCCCGAGTGGCGGACCCCCGTTCCCCTAGTGCCGGCATTCTGCGCACTCCCATCCAGGTACTCCGGGCCCAGGTGGGGGAGGCAGAGTCGGGATTCGTGGGCCTCTGCCTGACCTGATTCTGAGAAAGCCCTCACGCCTTGCTCCTCTTTCTAATTTGAGGCCCTGTTTTCCACTGTCTTGATCCGGACAGGGTAGGCTGAACGCCAGAGGGCCTTGGCCTTGCCTGCCTGGAACATCCACCAGGGGCTAGAGACCTGGGAGGGAGGAAAGAGTCAGGGTCCAGACTTGTAGCCTTTGGTTCTGCCAGGTGGAGAGCTCTCCACAGCCAAACCTACCAGCAGGGGAGCAGCTGGAAGGTCCTCCTAATCAGGCCCAAGACTCAGATCCCCGCTCTCCTACCCTTGGCATTGCACGGACACCTATGAAGACCAGCAGCGGAGGTAAGTGGTGGGCCCAGAGAATTCTGGTAAGGCTGTCCCCTGGGATCTGTGGGTAGGGCCAATGAAGCCAACTTCTGAGAGCTCCCTTCTTAAAGGAGTGTCCATTCTCTTGCTTTGAACCAATCTCACTCTTCTTTCAACATTTCTCCTCTCACCTTGATTTCTCGCTTCCCAATCCCTCACCCACTAGGGCACAAAACCTAAAGTTCCTGTATCTTTTCCTCCTTGCTAAATGATTTGCCATTATCTCACTTGACTTCCCCCCTCTAGAATCCCCAAGCCCACTGGTGAAACAGCTCAGTGAAGTATTTGAGACCGAAGCCCCCAAATCGAATCTACCCCCAGAGCCTGTTCTGCCCTTAGAGGCAACTTCATCTTCTGAACTGGACTTGCCTCTGGACACCCAGTTTTCCCTTGAAGACCAGATGCCACCCTGGAGCCAGACTGAGCTCCCCTCCAAGCAGGTGTTCTCCAAAGAGGAAGCAGGACAACCCTCAGAAACCCCTATGGCCGGACAGGGCTCAGACAAGCCCTCGAGAGACCCTGAGACTCCCCGATCTTCAGGTACAAAATCTAAGGGCAAGGTAGAAGGAAAAGAAATTGTGATAATGGCCATGGAGGAATGTAGGAAGAATAAACTGTAAGTCCCTAATTTTGGATTTTGGCTTTAACCTCTTACCCACCTTAGGTTCTAAGCACAATAGACGGAAAGCAAATGGGAAGGTACTAGGGAGATCTCCCCTCACCATCCTTCAGGATGACAACTCCCCTGGAACTCTGACACCACGACAGGTAAAGGGAGAGAGGGTGAAACTGTTACTAAGAAATCCAGGGTAGAGGGTGGGAAGTCTTTTTACCCAATCTTCCCTCTCCTGAAAAACATCCCTCCCTGCTCCCAACTCACACACTGCTTTTGGCAGGGTAAGCGGCCTTCTTCCCTGAGTGAAAATGCTAGGGAGCTAAAGGAAGGGGTCATTCTGGGAACTGGACGACTTCTGAAAACTGGAGGCCGAGTGAGGGAGCAGGGCCAGGACCAGGACAAGGAAAATCAGCACTTTCCAAACGTGGTGGAGAACTAGGCCGAGCATGGCCCCAGCGTTGGCTTCACTAGGGACCTAGTGATGTTGCATCCCCTCAACCCCATCATTCCCGAGGAGACTGGAAAGGTTGTCCTCAACCTGCCCTAAGTTCCTAGACTGAGTGCTTTCTTGGGCTTTCTTTGTGTCTCATGTGTTTCTTATATATTAAAGGAAGTGGTTTTAAATGATGTTTTTCAGTGTTCTACCTAAACCTTGCAATGGGCTTCTGTATATAGAAAAGCAGCCTGGGGAACTTGGGTTCCCCATCCTGAAAGCCTCTTTCACACGCTTCCCTTAAATCCTGGTGTTCCCCAGAGCTCCTTCCTTGGCCTTTTCCTCTTGCTCTCCCTCGGTATTCACTTCTAGGGCTTAACTATCATTTACTTATATTCTGGTAACTTCTAGGTCCCTCCAACTAGCCCTGACCTTTATTCAACTGCCCTCTAGGTACTGGAGTCAGTTTGTCTAAAGTTGAATTTGTGCTCTTTGCCCCAAAGCTATTCCTCATCCCCTGTTCTCAATCCCTGGGAATAACAGCATTATCCCCTGCTGTTGCCCAAACCTGAACCTTGGCCGTAATCTTGGATGCCTCTCTCTTAATATCCCATACCCTAGCGCTAAATCCTTGTGATTCTGTATCTTTCATCTCTTCTCCATCCCTTTCCTTGTCCTCCTGTCCTACGACTCTCTCTCTTTTTTTTTTTTTTTAGATTTTATTTATTAGAGAGAGAGAAAGAGAGAACGTGCACAAGCAGAGGGAGCAGCAGGCAGAGGGAGAAGCAGGCTCCCTGCCAAGCAAGGAGCCTGATGTGGTACTCAATCCTAGGACCCTGGGATCATGACCTGAGCCACAGCAGACACTTAACTGACTGAGCCACCCAGGCGTCCCTCCTGCCTCATTTCCCTCCAGTCTCCCAACATTTCATCAACCAACACTGCCACTAGGGTGACCTTTCTGAGAAGCACAACTGACCATGTGACTCCTCGGCTCAGAACTCTTCAGTGGCTCCCAATTGCCCTTAGGATAGTCTCCACTGGTATTCAGGGTCTTCTGTAATCGGATTCTTTCTCGACATAACCTTCCCATATATAGGCACACATACGCAGGTGGGCCGGCTGTGGTGAACCATTGGGCAAATGCTCCGCTGGCCATCTGGTGAATACCTTCTGCTCCTGATCTGTCTCACACCTTCTCCATGGAACTTGGGCTTCCACCTCCACCCTGCTTTCTGCCCCCAAGCTCTTTGGTACCCGGCCTTTATCACTGCACCTGTAATAATACCTCATTACTTAGGTTGTGCCTATGTCTTTTTGGAACAGAAGTGGGCAGAAGCCGAATCACAGACGTACCAGGGAACTACGGTTTATTGCAGGTCCTTTAGGAGGGAAATAAAGCAGGTAGAAAGGAGAGAAATCATGAAGAAGGGGGCCAGGATCCTAAAGGCGCCAGAACCATAGTCACAGGACTGAGCACCCTCTGCTACCCTGGTCTGGACAAAGGTAGTGGCTCTGGGGGAGGAATTCCAGGGCCCCTGGCCTCAGACTGGAAAGCTGCTAGGCCTGCCAGGGGCTGGTGTGAGGGGTCAGCTGTCCTTGCTCAGGACCGGCGAAGCTGCAGGACCATGGAGAGGGAAGGCCATGGGAGGAGATGGGGCACTTCTTTGCCCCTGTGTCCCTGATGCTGCCTCCCAAAGGCATACTCCCTGTTTTCCCCCACGGCCCTCAAAGGACAAAACTGGGTGACAGTGGCAGCTGGGGTGTAAAAGAAAAAAACCTTAAAGAAACCTTAAAAGAAAATTGGGCAGGGGAGGGGGGCTGCTGAGTGTCTTCATGGCCTTTTACCTCCCCTCCTCCAGCCTCCTTAGTTCCAGACTTTGAGGAAGCTGTCCCAGGAGCCAGTGGCCACAGCCATCCCATCAGCTGTGACCCCCAGGCAGCTGACCCTGTTGTCATGGCCAGAGAGGATGCCTGAGGAAGAGGGAGAGGGGTCAGCCTGTTTGCCTGCGCTGCTTTGGCAGACAGCGCATGTGTGTCTGCAGGAATCCTATGTTAGATCGGCCATGGACTCTCAGCCTTTGGTGGGGACTCAAGAGGATTACCCTAAGGGGCAGGGCTTCTCCTGAAGCCAGTCTCTGTGGAGGGTGGGGTTGGTGCCGGGAGGGACAGGAGAGGTCCGCTGGGTCAGTGTGCTATGAGAAAAGCAAGGAGCACCTTGATGGGCACTAGAAAAGGGGGAGGTAGCTCTTTTGGCTCATTCCTGAGTTTCCAAAGGAAGAGGCCGAGGCCCAGAGAGAAGTGACTTGCCCGAGGGCCCTCGGAGCCTAAGGAACAGAATTCAGATTTGGATCCTGACTCTCTGGCCAGTGGCATTTTCATTCAGTACCTCAGCCTCTCCCAAGAGAAGCCACCCGATCTGATTCAGCTTCAGACCAGGGTGGTCCTAGTTACGCCCCTAGATTGGGGTGGCTCTAGGTCTCCTTGATTCTGCTTATTATAGTTCTCTGAGATTGCCTTTTCATCCAGGGGATGCCCCTGACTCTTCAGAGGCCCTGGAAATCCAGAAGTGACTGGACATTCAAGGTCCACGGCCTCGGCCGGCACAGGAGCTCCTCTAGCAGGAAACGGCTAGGGCGCTGCGCGGTGGAGAAGGGCCAGTAGAGATGGGGGTCCTAGGTTGGGAAACCAAGGGGGACTGGATTCTAGGGGTAGAGCTCAGTCATCCGGTAATTAGGGAACTTCCCCGCTGAGGCGGCAGTTGGGCGCAGGGCTGCCCTTACCCACACGCTCGCACTTCATGGAGTCCCAGACGTTGCAGTTGAAGTCGTCGTAGCCCGCAAAGAGCAGGCGGCCACTGAGGGAGAAGGCCACAGATGTGATGCCGCAGACGATGCTCTCGTGGGAGTAGGCAGTGAGCTCCTGGTCTGCCCGCAGGTCAAACAGGCGGCAGGAGGCGTCATCTGAGCCTGTGCAGATGGCCTCTCCGTTGGGGAAGAACTGAGAGTACAGGTGGCAAGGGGGTCAGATCTCAGACTTGGGGCAGTCCACCACCTCTCCCGCTCTCCCCCTGGCTCCCGCCCTGCTGGCCCCCGACCAAGTGCTCTCCCTCAGCCTCTGCCTGGCGCTTCCCCAGCACTCTTCACCGCTGACATTTATCACATGCCAGCCGCGTGCCAGTGGCTGCCCTACACCCTTCACTCGCCCCTCACTCCGGAGCCGCAGGCCAGCATTATTTCCACGTTGCTGAGGGAGGTGGGCGGCTCGCCCAGGGTCACATGGCTAGAGGGGCGGAGGCTGTCCCCACTCCAGGCTCCCGGCTGGATCAGGGTGTGGCCATACGGGCCCAAGTGCAAACGCGTGACCTGAACCTCATCACAGGGAAATGTCAGATAAACTCAAAGGGACGCAAAGCTTCAAGAAAATGGGGGGGGCACTCTTAAAAGATGTAGTGTTCCAAAAGACAAAGAAAGATAGAAAAAAGGTTTTCAGGTTTAAAGAAAACTGAAAAGACACAGGCAAGGAAATGCAACTCATGTTCCTAGACAGGAAAAAACATGGTTCTAAGGACATTCTTTTTTTTTTTTTTTTTTTTTTTTCTAAGGACATTCTTGAGATAATTGGCAATATAGGCTGTAGGCTCTATTTTGTCATTGTTCAATCTGATTTTAAGAATTACACTGTGACCATGTTAGAGAACGGCCTTGTTTTTAAGAAGTATTTAAGGGATTAAGAGGCATGATATCTGCAACTTACTCTCCAAAGAGGGGGAAAAAAGATAATAAAATATATCTAGGTCCACTCTAGGTGTATGTGTCTGTCTCTCCACCCATTCCTCCATCTACAGAGAATGAGAAAGCAAATGGTAAAATGTCAGCAATGAATACAGGTAAGTGTAGACGGGACCTGTTACTCTCAGCCTTTCTGTAAGGTAAAATCATTCCAATGAGTAAAGAGATGGGGAGGGAGCTAGGGGAGGGGTGAAGATGTGTGTCGGGGGCCTGGTAAGGAGGTCCCCGGAGCTGGAGTGCAGAGGGGGGCTCACACAGATGGCGTTGATGTCCGACTCATGGCCAGTGAAAGTCTGCCGACAGGTTCCCTCCCGCACGTCCCAGAGCTTGGCGCTGGCGTCACAGGCCCCCGAAATGAAGAGTTTGAAGTCTGGAGACACAGCCAGACTCATGCAGTCCCCCGTGTGCCCCACAAACACTGTCTTCTGCTGCCCAGTCTCAATATCCCAGAGAGCACTGCCGAGAGGAGGGAAGGCTGTCAACCCATCACAGGAAGGCCAGCACAGAAGCACACCCCAAGCCCCAGTACCCACAGCGTTTGGTCCTCACCAAGTGGTGTCCCCAGAGCTGGTCACGATGTTGTTATCATCCAGGAAGCGGCAGCAGGAGAGATAACCTGGGGGTGGCAAGGACAGCGGCCTGAGTCACATCCCTGGGCCTCTCATAACAGGGATGGGAAGAGAGGGCCGCTCACTCACCTGTGTGAGCAGAGAGCTCCCGGCTGACCTTGACATTGCCCTCACGGGACTTGAGGCTGTAGATGGAGCACATGTTGTCCAGCCCCCCACATGCCACAAAGTTCCCTGATGGGGCGTAGGCACAGGTCATGACCCAGGAAGAGCGCAGCGGGATGGCGTGCACCTGCAGGAGGGTGGGCAGACGCAGGACCTGAGCTGAGCTCCCAGGTGGGGAGGGCAGAGGAGGAGAAGCTTGGTGGCCCCAAGGACACACACGGTGATGGAGGGCTGGGGAGGTAGGTACCTTATTGGTGGTATAAGTGTCCCACACGATCAGCTTCCCATCTTGCGAGGCACTTACCAGCAGCCTGGGGAGAGAGCATCCCACATCACTCGAGCCTCTCCTTTCTGCCTCCCCTCCACCTCTGGGTGCCCCTCAAGCCTCACTTGGAGTCGGTGGCCCAGTGCATGGCATAGATCTTGGCCAGGTGTCCCCTTAACGTCCGCCGCGTCCGCATCTGGACTCTTCCCACGACTTCTAGGCCCGATACCAGCTGCAAAAAAGGGGACACTAGCAATCAGGGTGAGTGGGGCACTTGTATAGACATCAGTGTCACAGGCACCAAGCCGGACCAGTCTGTGTTCTGTGCCAGGCTCGGGGTCAGCCCCCAGCCCTAGAGAAATATGTCCCTGCCCTGGGGTGGCTTAAACAGAGGTGGGAGAGACCAGGCATGGCCAGTGGCACATTGCCAAGTGTTTAATAAGCATCTCTCCAGTGTGGGCTAGTGGAGATGGGGGCAGGAGAGTGATGTCCATCATGGAAATACTCCCATCTTGACCGATTTCAAGCTGCCAGCATGAAGTCACTGAACACGGACTTGGGAAGAGAGTCACACATCCACTGTCCCGAGACACTAGGAATACGGTCCCACATGACACTACAGCATGGCTGTCTCCTCCACTGGCTACCAGAGCAGCCCCATGATCCTGCACTGCACCTCCTGAAATTTGTGGTCCTGTGGCCCTTACATTCCATCCAGCCTCTCGATTTAGGCAGGGTCTCAAGTTGATGGCCTTGACTTGTCATTTACTTGCTTTGTTGTCCTGGCCAAGTTGCTTACCCTCTCTGAGCCTGTCTGCTAGTTAAATGCTAAGTTTATAGCATCAACTTGCGGGGTTGTCGTGAAAATTAAGTGAAATTATGTACTGAAGCAACTTAGCCCAGTGTGGGGTTCAAGGCAAGGCTTCAATGTTCACTCTTACTATTTTTTTTCTTTTTTTAAAAAAGATTTTATTTATTTATTTTACACAAAGAGAGATCACAGGTAGGCAGAGAAGCAGGCAGAGAGAGAGGAGGAAGTAGGCTCCCTGCCGAGCAGAGAGCCTGATGTGGGACTCGATCCCAGAACCCTGGGATCATGACCTGAGCCGAAGGCAGAGGCTTTAAGTCTCTGAGCCACCCAGGCGCCCCCACTCTTACTATCAATGTATTTAATCCGACATAAGATGCCGCCAACTCTATGAAGCACTGTGCTTTCAGGTATCACCGAGAAAGAAAAAAAAATGCTGCCAATTATAATTGTAAGGCATCATCTATTTTGGGCTGCGTCTCAATCTCAGAGATGTCAAAATGTGAAAAGATGTGACCTTAAAATTGATGCAGCACACTATCAGAAAACTAGAAACTGCTTATAAGGGCTTCACGATTTACGAAGCACTGTCCCTCTCTTCATCCCTGCCACCCTGTGACGGGCTGTAACCATTCTCGTTTTATGGTTGAGGACGGGGACGGCCACTGCAACCTTAGCTTCTCGTAAGGGGCCTGGCCCAGAGCAGTTCTCACAATGCTTGTTAAATGAATTAATTAATGCCGTTTTTCATTACAAGGACGTGCTGTACTAAAGCTGGGGCATCAGGCTGTTGCTGGTCAGGGAGCTCCCCTCCCCTGTCCTCTCTCCCCTCCCCTCCAGCCCTGCCTCAGGGGGAAGTGGGTCTCACCTCTTGCAGAGTAATGTCAGCGCAGGCTTTCCGGGCATCCTAGGAGGAAAGCAGCCATCAAGGAGGCATAAGCGCAAGGGGGGATAGTGGGTGCATGGGCCTCTGAGGTAGGGGGATTTAGGGTTCAAGGGTTTGGGGGCATCTCAAATATGGGGTCCAAGTTCAGAAAGCCTGGTCACTTCCAGGTCAGGGGTCTCTACCGTGTCACTAAAGAGCAAACCTAGGCTCCTTCCCAACCCCCAGGTCCACACTCCCTTGTGTCCCGGGTTCTGTTTCCTGGGGTCCCCCAGTGGGAGAGTTTTGGGGTTACGGCTATCTGCTTCTTGAGCTGCTCCGCTTCCTGCCGCAGCTGCTCCATCTCCCCCATGGCTGACGGGTTGAGGGGTGGCTCCGGCTCCTGTGAGGAACATGCAGTAGGAGTAGGGGGTCCCCACCCGGCCTCGTTCCTGTCCCTCGCACCCACCGCAGACTCAAGGCCTGGAACCCACTACAAGAAGTAGAGAGACACCTGAGGGGGCCCCCACACCAGCTCCCCACGAGCCCCTCCATGTGTGGAGTCCCGTGCCGCCAAGCCCGGCCCTGCCCCAGCCCCCCAGCCGCCCCCCGCCCTGGCCAGCAGAGCCACGCCAGCTCCCTCTTACTTGGCCTCTGACTGGACCTCTCCCGGGTTTCT
>PITA01006312.1:54375-101173 GCA_004023965.1 Spilogale gracilis
GGGGGGGGGGTGGCAAGTGCAGTGCGCGCTGGAGAACACAGAGGCACATAGAGGGGTTGCCTCAGGTCCCTAAGCAGCCCACAGAGCCACTTACTCACAGGTCTTCTTACCTTGGCCAGCTGCAGCAGCACCCCGCACTCGGCCGGGGTGAGCAGCCCATCCAACACCACCCGCTCGGACCCGTTCAGCTGTCTTGCGTCCTGGGTCAGGGTTACTCCCTCTAGGAGGAGCACATCTGTAGGGGAAGGGACATGGCAGGGGGTTGAGTGCCACCTGATGGCAGGCCCAGAGTTGACCCTCAGGGCTCCTCCTTCCTGCTCTCCCAGGGACCTACCCTTCCAGTGAGTCAGGGGCTTTGGCTGTGGCGGCTCATGGTCCCAAGGCCTCTTCTCTTGATCCTCTCTCAGGGGTGAGAGATGTACTCAGTGCATGTGCCGGCCAGTCGAGAGCCATCTTCCCCAAACCTCCCAGGCCCCCTCCCTCACCTTCCAGCTCAGGCCAGGCCCCTCCTACTACAGGGCATCTCCTACCTGAGCTTTTCTCTAAGTGCTTCTGGGATGACAGCTGCTGGGGTCCAGGGATCCTGGGGGAGTCAGGAAAAGTGCCATCACCCACCAAGCCCAGCCCGAATCCCTGACATTATTAGACTCTGAACTACCATATTAAGGTCCTCCTGCTTCCAGAGAGGAAGGCAGGTGGTGGGGGTGGGAAAGCCCTGGACTCACTGTCGGGAGCCCTGGGAGCTGAGGCAAACTTTATCAACAACTGCTCACATAACACTACTTGTCAGGTGCTTTTCTAACAGCTTTGTCCATGGAAGTGGAATTCACGAAGTTTTATCATGTAATGTTCAGGACAGTCTTATGAAACACATTGTATTAACATGTATTAACATGTCCACTTTGCAGTGGAAGACTCTAAGACACAGAGAGGTAAAGTAACACGGCCAAGATCACAGAGCTAGTAAGTGACAGAGTTGGGATTCAAACTAGCTTTAGAGAGGTACCTGGTGGCTCAGGTGGTAGAGGATGTGACTCTCGATCTTGGGGTCCTGGATTCCAGCCCCACGTTGGGTGTGGAGCCTACTTAACATACAAACATACATGCATGCAAACTAAACTAGCTTTAGAGTCCACACTTTGAGCCAGCAGTTCTCAACCAGGGAGATTTTGCCCCCCAGGGGATATGAGGCGATGTCTGGAAACATTTTTCATCCACTGGGAAGAGGCCAGCAAAGCTGCTGGACATCCCACAATGCCTAGGCAAAGAATGATCCCCTACAAAGAACGATCAGGTCAAAATGTCAATGGTGCCAAGAAAGTTGGAAAAACACTTTATGTTATTGTCCTAGTGATGAACAAAGCCTCTGCCCTTCAGTTTCCTCGTAACTATAACAACAAAGCCAGTAACCAAAGCAGCAGCAACAGAGTCTTCTCTACTACGTAGAAAATAAGGCTACCATCACTATGAGATAGATCTGATGTGCCCATCTCACAGGTAAGGAAGTTGAGGCTGAGGCAAGTGAAGGTCCAGAGTCCAGAGTGTGTTTATGGCAGAGAGGAAGCCAACACTTAGGTCTGATGACCCCAAAGCTAACCTCTACTACAGGACCCCCGTCCCTGAGACACTGCCGACCCTTCTCCATGCCTCCCAAGGGTGTGGGGACTGGGAGGCCTTGTTGCAAACCACAGTGACACAAATGTAGGTCATCACTGTTCTCTTCCTCCTGGGGGAGCACTGAGCGGCAGGATGGGGACAAGGGGAGATACTCACAGGATCCTTGAAGCTGGCCCCCAGGTGCTCCATGGCATAGTACAGCTGTCTCTTCTCCCCCAAGGATCGGAGGATGAAGCGTTGGATGTCCTGAGGCGGGGTGGGCAGCAGGGAAAAAGGAGTGAGAGGAGAAGTCGAGTAAGGCAGGGAAGTTAAGGCTAAAGAAGAACATGGCCACCCCCAGTTCTAGGAGTCAGCTCCTAAACCCTTCCCTCTGCTTTCCTGTTCAACAGCTTCTGGGCATCTGGGTTCAGTGTGTGTGTGTGTGTGTGTGTGTGTGTGTGTGTGTGTGTGTGTGTGTTGGTGGGGGGGGTTGTTCACATGTGCCTGTGGCACAGGAGAGGACATAAAAGGGGGCAGGTAGGGGAGAGATGAGGGCAAGGGGGGATGGGCTGGCACCTGGACTCAGAGAGTCGAGTCTGCAGTGGGGAGCAGGGAGAGGAGACAAGTCAGATGCTGGACTTGGGGTTGTCTGTGGGGACTAGATGGGGGGACAGAGTCCAGGCTACTCCTATCTGATTTAGGGTTACTCTTGGGTGAGTATGGAGCAGAGGGTTACCTCTCTGATTTAGGGTTACTCTTGGGTGAGTATGGAGCAGAGGGTTACCTCTCTTGGCCCGAGGCCAGGTCTCGGCTCTCCCAGCTGGGCCTGGTACTCATTCAGAGCCTTCTTGGCAGCCTCATCCTCCGGGTAGAAGAGCAAAACACTCAGGACATTTTCCATAGCCTGGGACAGATTCCCCACTGGAGACAGAGCAATAGGGCGGTCTGGGGCATGGAGACCGAGAATGACAGTGGTCCCTGGGCAGAGGCAGGGAAGATAGGTGGACAGAGGCAGAGCCAGAGAAGGTGGTCTCCCGACACCAAACAACTCTGAAGCCCCCATCCCACCTGGCCCACACACTCAGCCACTGCTTCTTTGCAAAGCTTAGTCAAACATACCTGAACCGGATAGGCAGAGTTCAAAGGGGAGGAAGAGAGGAAGGAATTAAAGGAAGATGAGAAGCAGCAAGGAGCCCTGGGACTCATCTCCTGAGCTTTCCATAATGGCACCAAAGGAGAGCAAGTGAGAGTCCTCCTGACCAGCTACAGATCCAGAGACAGACGGGAGGGATGGAGAGATGAGGCTCAGGGTACCAGCAGAGACAAACCTTCACCTCCCCTGTTTGCAACCCCGCTCACCCCCAGCGCTTGCCCTTCCCCAACTGACCCTGAGCATGGGCCTCGTGCAGCCGCCTCAGCTGACTGGGAAGGAAGTCAGGGACAGGGAAGCTGCGTCCAGGACGCGTGGCCGTGTCACCCACACAGCGCTGGCGGCACTGCAGGACCCGAATCCAGTGTCCTGTAGACAACACACAGGAACCGTTCAGCTTGTGACGCTCTTCTCTGTGGGGCCATGAATCCCCAGCTCCTTACCTGCAATGGTCTCATAGAGGCCCCCCTGGCTCCCAGCTCCTTCCTCCTCTTCTTCCTCCCTCTGCTGCTCCTCCGGCCCCTCACAGCCTGCCCGGCAGCTCTCCATCTGGGCCAGGCCCTCCTGCAGGGCCTCCTCTAGTCTGGGCAGTGCCAGTCCTGCCTCCTGGCGCCCCAGGAGCTCCAGGCCATCGTCATAGGCTGCCTATTGGGTGGGAGGGAGTGGGCAGTCACCCGAGCTCCCGGGGGGCAGGGTGCCAAGCAAGACTGAGAGGCAGAGAGAAGGGGAGGGGCCTTGGTCTCTTCTGGGGCATGGAGTCCAGGTCCCAATTCACCTTGGGGAATACAGGGCCTCAGGATCAGAATGGACACACAGGAGACTTTAGTGATCCTCGGGAAGATCAGCCCCAGAGAGGGACTCTCCAACCAGGGTTACCAAGGACTGTACCCAGGTCTCCTGATGCCTGGGCCACACAGGTCCCGGTCCAGTGAGCCCTGTGTACCTGGCCAAAGGGTCTCACCCAGTGTGGTGGTGTCTCCATGTCCCGGAAGCTCTGGGGCCGCACCCGGGACATACGTCTGTACTTAGCCATGTCCTCCCGCATCTGCAAGTGTGTCGGGTTTGCTACAAAGAAGGTGTGTGCCGCCGCTGCTGCCAGGTCCAGCTTCTTCAGCTGAGAAGCAGGAAGGGTGAGTGAGTCAGCGCCCTCAGGTAGGGGTGTCAGACCTCTGCCTGCTCGTTGGCCTCCCCTTTCACACACGCACACCTGGAACTGCCCCAGAGCCTTCTGCCTACTTCCTAACCTCCAGGGCCCCTAGAAACCAGTATGTGGGGGAAGCTCAGGAAAGAGGGGTTTGAAGACTTTGGAGTGCAGGCCCTATCGCAGAGCGAACTCAAGGCCTCCCTCTGGGAGACAAGGTGCAAGTAATGGCTAAGTGATGTCGGAAAGCGGGGGAGACCTGAGCAACCGGCGAAACCCGCAGGTCTCTAGGACCCTGGGCTGAGGTGTGTGTGACCAGCCCCCCCCCCCAAGCCACGTAAGCAATAGCTACCAGTGTCCACTGCCCGCCCCCCACATGCCCGGCCTCGCGGCTCCTCAGCCTTGCTCCTGCCCCGCGAAGGCTCATACTCAACTCCCTCCTCCCCGAGCTTCCTGGGCAACTGCGGGGTTCCCCCACCCCCTCCGCTTGACTCCCAGGAAGAGGCGGCTATCATCCCACGTAGGTCTTGAGAAGACCTAACGTTTCAGGCCCCTTCCCTCCATCTCCGATATAGTTCAACCCCCCCTCAGGAACCCATGCAGCCCCGCTCCAACTTTGCTCCCCCTCTCCCTTAAGCTGTCCCTGGGCGATCTCCATGCGTACTTGACGCAGTTTGGATGGGAGCGACTCAGAAGGAGAGATCCGCTGACCGCCCCCAACCCCACCCGGCGTCCCGGGCGCCGGCATTCCGCCCTCTCCGGGCGAGCTCCGGGTGGCCGCGCCGCGTGGGTCCGGGCAGGCCCCCCTGATGGCGCCCGGGCGGCTCCCGCACCTGGTAGTAGGCCCTCTGCAGGTAGTTGTAGGGCTCCCGGCGGCGGAAGGCGTCCCGCAGCGCTCTCCCCACGCGGAGCCGCGCCGCGCCCCCGGGGCCCAGCCTCTGCGCCCCGCACTGGGTCAGGCACTCGGCCCGGCGGAGCGCCGCGCGGAGCAGCAGCCGCTCCCAGGCCCCCTGCGACGGGCGGGGTTCGGAGTCAGGCCCCGGGGGGTCAAGCAACACCGCCGGGAGCTCGGCCCCCGGCTCGGCCGCACAGCGCGCCCCGCAGTCCTGCCGCGCGCGGCCCAGCGCCGCCTGGCTCCGCAGCGCCTCCCGCAGCAGCGCCACCGCGGGCGCCCAAGCCCCGGCCGCGTAGGCGCGCAGCCCGTCGGCGTAGAGCAAGTCGGGGGCCTGGGGGGGCGCCCCCGGGGACAGCGGGGCCAGGCCCGGGGGCTCGGGGGACCCCGGCGGGGGCAGCAGCAACAGTAGCAACAGCAACCGGAGGAGCCGGAGCATGGTGCCAGGGGCGCCGGCGGCTGCCGTAGCGGAATGCGGGAGTCGGGAGGGAGAGAGGGAAGGGGGAAGGGAGGAGGGAGGGGAAAGGAAAGAGCGATGGAGAGGAGGGACAGAGGAAGAGAAAAGGAATGAGCGGGGACACGGAGAGCTGATGCGGCCCAGACTCAACCCTGGGAGAGGCCAATATGAAAGTCAGAGAAGTCGGGAAGCCTGGCAGAAAGTGGAGAAAGCAGTCTTTAAGATGGGTGGGATGAGGAATAGGCCCTGAAGAACAGATGGCAAACGGCTGGGGCTGGAGCAGGACTCGTGTTTGGAAAACAGCACGGGGAGCCTCTTAGGACCCTTGACTCCAATCCCTGAGGCCCAGGGGGTCAGAGTTAATTCCTGCAACTGTGTTCCCCTCCGCTCTGTGCCTCCCCCACCCGCACCATTGGGTCCAGGACAAGGAGAGTAGATGCCTCCCACTCTTCTACCCACACCCACTTTTGGAAAAACAGCCTGAGAATGCAGCATGGGATGCGTGCCTGTGACGCCAACTCAGGCCCCAATTTTTTCCTGCCCAGAAAGTGAGGCCTAGGTGGATTTCGGGGAAGGAGGGGACTTGGGGCATGGCATATGGAATCACACTCTGAAACCACTTCCACAAATCTGGGCAGAGATCCTTCACACCCCAAAGCACCACGCCCAGCACAAGGTGCTCTTATAAGACTGTCCTTCTGTATGTCTCCATGTTTGAGTTTAATCTTTCTCTGGGTATGTTTCTGTGCTTCTAGTCACTGCCTCTGCTGTATTTGGTCCTCTCTGAGCCATTCTACCCCCGAGCCTCCCACTATACCCTCTCCCACCCTAGCACACAGGCCACAGAAGGTTTCCATGGTAACACTTCAGGCTTTAATACATTTTGCTAAGGATGATGAAAAGTGAGTAGGACATCTGGCCACTGAGATGGGAGACAGCAGTGGGCTCCAGGCCCCAGACCCAGTGCCCATCTCCACAGAGTCTGGAGGCAGCTAACTGGTGTTACTCACCCAGGGCCCCTCCTCTGAGTCCCGCAGGCCCACTTGGGCTCACAGGGTCAGCTGGGGAAAAATGGGGTTACCTGGGCCCCAGGATCCTCCCCAAGGTCTCCCATTCCCCTCTCCTCCTGTTAGGGAGCAGCGTCTCCCTGCACTTAACCCCAAAGGAAGTCCAACGGCTCTACCATCAGGGGACCCAAGGGAGAGCCTACGGGGTGAGAAGCCCAGGGGCCTAGGCCGGCGAGGAGAGGGTCCTGGCGAAGCAGTCGGAGAAGGCAGAGGTGTCTCATCGATGAAGGTGGTGATCTCTTCCCGGAAGAATCCAGGACCCCGTGGGGGTCCCCCACTTGACCCCAACATCCCACCCTCCAGGAATTGGCGAAGGCTGGCCAGCCCCCCACCTTCAGCTTCTTCCTCATCCTCCTCATCCTCCAGCCTTTGTCTTCGTCCCAGGTACTCAGGAGGGCCCCCCAGGGCTCGGCTCTGGGGTGGGAGGACTCGGATGTCATCAGAGGATGACCACTTATGCAGAATGGAGCCTGGTGCCCGAGGAGTAGCGAAAATATTGGTCTCATCGTGGGACAGACGGCGGGACAGAGGGACCTGGGGAGAGGAGCAGGTAGACCCAGAGGTGCTATAGGGATAAGGGGAGCAAAGTGAGTACTTGGTAAGATAGCTCCACCCCCTTAAGCTTTTGCAAAGCATCCTCTGATGGGCAAACTTGGTTCTGAGAGGTCTGAAGGAGAACCTCTCTTGCCACACCTTTCTTTCACCTACCCCTTAGAGGCCCTGCAGGCCTGGGCTACAGAGAGGGGAGTCGCGATGGTCAGCAGACAGGAGACAAGTAGTAAGGGGGTACCCAGAATAGGATGTGCACTCCTAGCCCCATACCTGTAAGTAGTGGACCCTCTCAAGAGGAGGAAAGAGCATGTGCCTTCCAGGCAGCAGCTTCACCTGGGAGGAGTCCCTGCCCCCTGGTCCCGCGGCACCATTAGCATCAAAGCGGACTTTGCACACTCGGCCATCTGCATAGTCATCACAGCCCCCATCTAGGAGAGAAAAGGGGCAGGGTGGTTACAGACAGGGAATGCCTACGCCCCTCCCCGCCCCCTCCTTTAAAACCTCCTGTCCCCTTTATAAGGTCCTGGGAGAATCCTTAGGGAATCCTAGAATTTCCACTAGTCTGTAAACTCCAAGAGGAAAAGCAAGAGTGTCTAAGGTCTGTTGAATTCATTGCTAAATCCCTAGTGCTGCATACACATGGACATATTCATTGAAACAGTTACAACCCCACCCCAAGACCTGTCCCTATAGCTGGGGACTCTCTCTCAGGGAGCTTAGCCTCCCCTTGGTACCACAGCCTTCCTCTATGGTTGTTAGGACTCTGGACTGTGTCTCAGGCACTGGGCCTGGAGAGTGGAGGCAGAGCTGGGTAGTGTGGGCTTCCAGAGGGAAGCCGCCGCGAGGTGGAGGGAGCCCTCGGTGCAGAAGGAAGCAATGGGTGTACATTGGGGTGCGCGATTAGGGAAAGGGGGAACCTGAAGTCAGCCCAGGGGTGGCGCAGGCTCTGTCCAGCAGGGGGCACTCCAGGGCAGCCCGTCCCCACACGGGGAAGGGCCGATAGAGAAGGGCAGAAAAGGGACCCGAAGCCCAGTCCCTCATCTGACCGTCGTCGCCATCCTCCTCCGACATGATGGCCACGCACTGCTCCCAGACCGTGCGCACGTCGGCGCGGTAGCGCTCGCAGGACCAGATGAAGGAGGGCAGCAGCAGTGTCTGTGCCATGGAGCACCACAGCACCGCCAGCACCATCCAGGGTGGAGCCGAGTCCGACTTAAGGGAGAAGAAGCTCACCACCTAGCGAGAGGATGGGGAATGGCGCGGGGTGAAGACCGAGCGCCCAGAGGTCCCACTCGACCCCCAGATGTAGTATTCTAGTGCAGTGGTTGGGCAGGAAGGAAGGGATGGCCCAGGTCACAGAGGATCATGACAGAGGCAAAGTGGGAGATGGAGATGGGATGAGCAGAGAGGAGGGGACTGATTCAGAGGAAGGTGGGGGCCAAGGACTGGAGACAAAGCCCTGAGGTCCAGACAGATAGAAGCAGACGTGGCACAGAAAACTTGAACACAGAAAGAAATTGAGGAATCGGGACTATATGGGGATGCAAAAAGCTGGGGTGGTGGGGTGAGCTCTCTGGGCTTCCCACCCGAGTGCTCAGAGACCTTGTGGTATATATATCCCGAGAGTGTTAGGGAATGGGAGCTGGGTGGCTGGATGGTAGGTCGGGGTGGGGAGTGGTGAAGCCTGGAGCCATAGGATAGATGGTGGAGCTGGAGGATGGGTGGTGCAGTTGAGTAGTAGAAACTGGAAAACAGATGATGAGGCTGGGGGTGATGGAAATGAGGAGATGGATGACAGAGGTGGGGGTGCTCACAAATGTAGTGGGGGTGAGCAGAAGAGAGGAAGGCGGATGGCAGAGCCGCTGCACAGCTGATGGGCTTGGAGGTCCAGTGATTGTGCTGGGGCCTGGATATCAGGAAAAGCAGGTGGGGGACCCCAATCTCACCAGGATGGGCACCCCTGTGAGTGAGTCATAGAGAAAGACGATGGCGCTGACCAAGTTGGTGACCTGCAGGGATGTCTTGGCTGACTCGGAGCCATCCAGTGAGGACCGCCGCTTCCCTCGGGCATCCTCCACCACGATGGCTGGCACCTCGAAGGCTGGCCGGGTACCCAAACCCCCGGGCCCACCTCCCTTGGCCCCACCCCCCACCCCTGCTCTCCGGGCCAGCCGAGCCCTCCGGGGCCGGGCCCACAATGTCTGGTAGAAGGTGATGGCCACACAGACCAGCCCCATGACAATGCCCCCGAGTAGCAAGAGGCTGAAGCAGACGCCAAAGCCCAGGCCAATCTTGGAGACTATGAACTGGCAGCCGCGGGCGTAGTAGCGCTCGCCGTTGTTGTGCCAGCCAATAGAGGGCAGTGTAGAGAGGATGAAGCTGACCATCCAGATGCCCATGACAGCATGCAGCGCCTGCTTCTTGGCATTGCTGAGGCGGTAGTTGACGGGCCAGCGCACCATCCACATGCGATGGTAGGAGAGTGAGGCGACTGTGAAGCAGGTGGCCAGGGCCAGGGTGTAGTAGGTGGACACAAACACCTTGCAGATGCTCTCGTTCCAGTCGTAGTCGGAGGAGGCCTGGCGCCGCAGCTGCACCACGGCGAAGGTGGTGAGGGGCACAGCCGCCATGAGTATGTGCGTGCCCGCCAGGAAGCAGAGCAGTAACTCCAGCGGCTTGTGTTTTTGCTGCTTGGCCGAGATGCTGAGGATGATCCAGGCATTGGCCAGCAGCGCCAGGAGCCCACAGGCCAGCCAGGACAAGGCATTGGAGCGCAGGGAGGCCTCCTCTGCCCCTGCCCCTCCCCGAGCCATCCTATCCTCGGCCCCCCACCCCCGCTTTGGACTCCTGGGGGTGGGGGCTGGATCTCACCCAGGAGCCCCACTCACACACACACCCATGATGTGCACGATCCCTGCCTGGTGGTGGAGCAGGCTGTCCCTGGGCCTACCCGACTGCTCAGCATTGCATGACTGACCCAGCTAAGGGGCGGTGTGGAGGGCGGCGGAGGAGACTGAGGGTCAGCAGAGGTGGTCCTCAGCCTCCATTCTGGGGGGGAACCTTCCTGAATTATCCCTGCCGCTGATGGGGAGGTGAGCTGACTGCCTTCCCAGCTACAAGGCTGGCTGAGCAGCTCTGGTCCCCATGCCGGAACTTCCAGGTCTCTTCTTCCTCTGGTTCTTGACCAGCCAGGGATCTTCTGGGCGCCCCAAGGGGTGTGGGGGATGAGGCTCAGCCACCTGGACAAACTGCAAGGGAGAAGTGACTTGTGGGGGGAGGGCAAAGGCAGGGCCTAGGCTGGTCTCCAACAGACTTCTCATGCCCTGTCCTCTTGAAACTATAGAAATAACTGATTACTAGGGGTCATGGGGTAGTTCAGAACATTCTCCTCCCTTAAGTCTGACGGCCAGTCACGCAGCCCACACAGATTAAGAGCCCTGCTTTCTAGACCGGCAGGAAAGAAGGTATTCTGACCTCCTGTCTCTTATCCCTTTCAGCCTTTTTCCCTCCCTCTGACTTTCCCAGGTCTTTTCTTCTTATATCCCCTGCTCAGTACTATTCTATCCCTATCTTCATGTCCCTGAACCTCTCTTTGGACCTACTGCTGGCAGGTGCATGACTTGTTTCTTTTTTGAGGGTTCCCAGTAAACTGGGATATGTATGCTGTTCCACCTCCTGGGCCCGGGGGTCTTGGTGCTCAGCCCCATTTCCCCACGTCTGCATGATCCCCCTCTAGCTCACCAGGGCTCTGGGAAGATGGGAGAGAGGAGGCTGGGACCAAAGGGGGGGCTAGGGAACCCGAAGGCGGGGAAACCGCTGACATCAGAAGCATCCAGAAATGGAAAGATGGGGAACTAGGGGGAAGGAGGAGAGTTTGAGCGGAAGAGAAAGAAAAAGGGGGCAAAGTGATAGTATCTGAAAATAGAAGGAAAGCCCCAGAGACCCCTGGAGAGGAGGCCTGGGAGGGAAGAGGGGTTGTGTGGAAGGAAGGGACAGGAAACAAGGATGCTGAGAAGAAAAGCCCAAAGCTCAATGAGGTGCTGACTCCCTCTGGTAGACCTCCATTCTTTCTCCCCTGCCCCAGCCTTAGTTTCCCTCTGAGGGGAAGGAGGATAGTCCTGAATTTCGGGAAGCTGAGCTTCAGTGATCCCTGGGGTGGGGTCTAAGAGGAAATCAGGTGAAATCCTGAACAGAGTGGAGGCAAGAAGGATGAGCTAACTAACGGCTTTTGGGGGGAAACAAGAGTAAAAATGGGGCACAGCAATGAGAGGGTAGGCTTCCTGTGGAAGAACCTCAGATCCTTGCCCTCCCTGAGAAGTCCTAGTCCCCCCCACACCTTTGTTCCCTCTGGAGCCCAGTACACCCTAGTTGCCATGGCAATGGCCAGCCAGAGGGGGGGTGGAAGGAATTGGTCAGAAGCACCCCCACTACTCTCCCCTACAGCCTTGCACCCCTCTCCACCTACCCCCCACCCAGATCCAGCGGGTGGGCTGTGGAAGAAAGAGATGGGGAGTCGGAGAAGAGGGACGCAGGAAGGATGTGAAGGACAGAGAGGAGGTGAAGGACAGAGAACGATCAGAGGAAGGTGGGAGGGGGATCTGGGGGACTCCACCGCGGACAGGGGGGTCCCTCGCCCTTCGGGGTGAAGGGGTAAGGTCAGGCGGCTCCTCCCTCCCGCCACCCACCGTGTGCTCCCGGGCAGCGACAGCAGGTGGCTGGGGAGGAGGGGCCGGCCGGAGGGGAGAGGAGGCGGCTGGGGAGGAGGGGGCGGCGGGGAGGGGGCGGCGGGGGGACAGGGCGGGGGTCCTCTTACCTCGGGCTGAGTCCGGCACTGCCATGGAGACCGCACTCGCGACGCGGCTCGCCCCGGCTCCCGCCGCCTGCCGGCTCCAGCTCGCCCGCCCTCCTCCTTCCCTCCCTCCTTCCCTCTGGGCCTCCCTCCCCCCCACCCTCGGTCCCAGCCTCCCGGGGCTCGGCCCGCCGCTCACTCGGTCTCTGCCCCCCCACCCCAGGTCTGTCGGAGCCCCTCCTCTCCGGGAGGCACGCCGCCCGTGAGCCCGGGGTCGGGGGGCCGGCAGGGAGCGGCTTGGGGGGCGCGGGGGCGAGTGCGGGGCGGGGAACTGGACGGCGGCAACTTGGAGGGGGAGGGGCAGGGAAGGCGCCGGCAGGGAGGGGGCGAGGACGCCGGCGGAGAACCGGCTTCATTGGTGAGACGGTTCGTGTCCTGCCCCCACCCCACCCCGCTTTTCGACACGCACACTAGCTCAGAGAGGCAGCTGGTGGTGTTCGGGGAGGAGGAAGCGTGTGTCACTGTGTGTATCCGTGAGGGCTGCGCCCGCCCGCCCGGGGTGTAGCTCTCAGGGGCAAGTGCTGGAGATTGTGAAGCTGGGGCTGCTGGGGGTGGGGTAGGGAACACGGGTCTCAAAGAATGCACACCCCCTCCCCCCATATATCGCTTCCTCCTCCTGCCACACAAACTCACACTTCTGTTGGGGATGCACACAATTGGCAGGCACACATTACAGTTTCTCGTTTCTCTTGGTTCTTTTTCTCCACCACACACTTAGTGTGTAGAGCACACACAGCCCTGCAGCGGCTCCCTCAGACAGCACCAGCCCATCATTCCAAAGTTTGGGCCTTCTGCCCACACAAGGCCCTGTGGGGTCGCCGGGTGGGTAACCAGTCTCCAAAGAATAAGCCCCCCACCAAGGGAAACTTCACCTCCTTCCCCTGGCAAGCTTGGCGACCTCTGCTCTGGGCCTGATCCCAAAAATCAGAAGATCCCGTCCCCAGAGAAGAGTCTGTCTGTTTGCCTGTCTCTCTCACATACACACATGAACACACGGAGAAGAGCATCTTCTTTACAGTAAGTTTATTGTATTTTTCTGTCAGCTCAGGGAGGCAGGGGCGGGAGTGGGCAGGAATACCACACAAGCAGTGGGGAGGGAGTTCTCCTGGAAGGGGCAAGCTGGGAAGAGAAGGCTATGGAGAGGGGAGTAGGGACTGAGACAGGTGGTGAGAAAGGGAAGGAAGGAGAGGCAGAGGAGGCTGGGGATCCTGAGAGAAATGGATCAAGAAGAGGAGGAAGAAGACTGCTTGTAACCCCAATTTTCCTGCTTCTTGGACAGTTTGGGGGAGGGATGAACAAAAGTACAGGGCAGGGGGACCGAAGCTCAGCTCTGTCAGCCTTTACAGGAGATCCCCTCAGAGGGTTCCCTTTCCAGCCAACTTCCCACCCCCTCCCCCTGGCAGAGCTCACCTTCCAGAAGGTTCTGCAACAGGGTGAGTGGTAGGTCACTGGGCACTCTCTCTCCCACAGGGCCTTGGCTCCCAGCCTTTGCTCTGATTGGGAGAACTGACAGCTTTGTCCTCTGGTATCAGGATTCTGCCCCCAGCAGGTGAACAGAGGAGGGATTTTAGACAGGGGGTCCTCTTCCATGTTTCTGAACTCTCTGAGGCAGGCCCTGCCTGGGGTGATACGCTCTTACGAATCCGGAGCTGCATCCTGGGTGTCAGCGACAAATCAGCTGCAGAGATCTGCATGGTATTTGTCTCTGTGTTCGGGGTAGGGCCCTGGAACTAGGGGTTAGGAGACCTGGGCTAGTCCTCTGGCACTGACTAGCTGTGTGACCTTGGGCAATCATCTGACCTCTCTGAGTTCCATTTCCGGTCTATAAATCGGAGATGCTAATCTTGCCGCCAACACTGCTAGTTTTGTAAGATCTTCTTACAAAGGTATAAACAAACAAGGGATGTGAAACTGGCTTATAAACTGACACATACAGCCTGGGGGATAAGCGATCACTGTCTATGCACAAGTGTGCGCTCTATACATGGGTGTAGGTCCAGGGGCACCTGCTGGTGCACAGGTCACTATGTGAGTCTGTGTCTTGCCAACACAGAGTGAGAAGCAGGCCGTATGGAGCAGTGGAGGCTGGCAGTCAGAGGCCTTTGCATTTGGATCTACCCTCCTCTGGCTGTGTGGTCTTGGGTTGGTCCCTGTCCCCTCTGGTCCCAAGGTCCCATGCAGTAAAATGACAGCCCTGCGCTTCATGCTTCTGACACTGAGCCTTGCCCTCCCAGCCAGGCAGGGCTGGTCCCATGTGATTCCCCAGGGACCAGTGGGCCGTGGGAAGAACTGGGAAGAAATCATCAATAGGGCTAGGCTTGATGCAAAGGGAACTGGGAAGAAGAAATGGTATAAGCCTCTGCTGGAGGATGACCAATGGCCAAGTGTGGACAAGGAGAGCAGGAGGGGGCCGGAAATGCTGGGGTCTGCTACATTCATCTGGTCCGCAGGCCCAGGAGGAAAGGCCGGGGATACAGCTGGGGAGGCTGCAAGCCCGAAGCTCCCCTGGCCCAGCGCCTCAAATGAGATTGCATGACTTCTGGAACCGGCTAGAGGAACAAAGAAGAGCAAGTTTATTCTTTTCCAGACTCCTTTGTGTCCACGAAGCTCCATGTCTCCCATCTGTACTCTCCTTTCTTGTGCAGTGGTGACCTCCGAGCCACAGATGCAGGGCATTCTCCCAAATACCCCAGGCCTACTGCCCCTTGCCTCTGCTCTCCACCCTCTTCCTGCTTCCTACCTCTTCAGCCACCCCTTTGCACCCTTCTTTGCCCTCTACCACCTCCCCTGAGCCCCCATCCTCTCACGCTCCATCCCGCCACCCTCTCCTCCTCCCCACTCTCTGCTCCCCCCCCCCCCCAGTTCCTTACTGCGGGCATTGGCAGGTCTTCTTCTCACTGAGGAGTCTCTTGATCTGAGACATCCGCTCTGCTTGGCGCTGTCCGGGAAGAAGGAGAGGAGTGGTGAGGATCCCAGGCCTCCAGAAGGGAGGTGCCCCTTGGAGGGGGCAGTGGGGAGAGCTGGGAGAGGAGAAGCAGTTACTGTGTCTGAGGCTATCTGTCCCAGAATTAACTCTTTGCTCTTTCCAGTCTTTCCCTCCGCAGGGGATCTGGGACAGAGCCCAGTCTGCTGTGAGGGAAGCGGGTGGGTGGGCAGAGAGAGCCCGAGCAGAAGTGCCTCAGATACAGGGTACCGGTGCCCCAGGCTCTCGGGTGCCCTGTGGGGAGTGAAAGGGGGGGGGGTTCTGGGGTGCCTCACTCACCCTGCGGCGCCAGCACTTAACACAGCAGAAAACGCAGAGCCCGACAAGAAGCAGAAGGCCTAGGATCCCGCCCAGCACCATGGCCAAGAGCTTTGGCTCAGCCTTGGTGAACGGTGGGGACAAAACTGCAAGGGAGACAGAGAGAGGTGTTTCAGTTCACTGCCCTCCGTCAGGGTGCCGGGCATTCTGCAGGGCTCCAGAAAGGCCTCACCGCCCAGCTTCACTTGGGGCTCGGCCTTGGGCCCGGAGAGCCCGGCAGGGGCCACGGGGCTCTCACAGGCAACCAGGGCTGAAGGTGAAAGCCTGGAGCAGGGATTTTAAGGTTTAGAGCCTCCAGGGCCCTCTGGGGAACTGGACGCAGCAGTTTCAGGCTGTGCACGGGCACGCATTGTGTGCATGTGTGAGCATGTGCGAGGGTCTGGGGTTGGAAAGGAGCCGCGGGAGGTGCCTCTTGGTCAGAAGGGCCGCATTTCTGGGCTGTAGACCTCAAGGAAGTGGGAACTTGTGGTGTTCCAGGTAGGAAACACACCTCACCTGACCTCATTCCCCCTGTGTGTCCAGGCCACAGGAGAATAACCCACCCCTCTCAGGGGAATTGGGAGGCTGGGACTCTGGGTGGTGGGTCTCCTCCCACCCTGGGAAGGTCCCACAGCTGAACAGGGAGGGGCTTGGGGTTACACCACGGAACCCGGATCCTCACTCACCCTCCACCTTGGAGGCCAGCAGGACCTCGTCCTCGCCACTCAGCAGGCACTGCCATGTTCCCCCCTCGGGGCCCATGACGGACACCAGCTTCTGCTGCTTCGAGACCTTGGCAGCCTGCCCTTCCAGATTCAAGCTCAGGGTCAGCTTGGGGGAGCTGGGTCCCAGCACCTCGCAGGTCAAATTGTTCGGATACGTAGTCACTACAGAGGGACAAGAGCCTGAGGCTGGGAGCCTGGACTTCTGAGCTCCCAACACCTCCATCCTCTAAGGGGCTTCAGGAGAACAATCAAAATACTCCCCATGGACATCCCTCTTCGAACCTCTCAGAGCACATTTTCAAGCAGTTACGTAAAGAAAAGACAGCTTTTGAGCCCAGGGTCGAGCCCCAGACGTTAATTAAATACACAGAAAATTCACAAACACGTGTAAGTCTCTTGAATGAGTCTGGGGCAGAGGGAGCTTCAAGTATTAGCCATTGTTATTTGTGGAGTTATGGTGATGGGGGAGATAAGGAAGTGAGGAGCTTGGTGCGGACCCTTACATTACCCCATCGCTATCATCTCTAAGAGCGGATTTTGTTATCCTCGGTAGGAGAAAGAGGCCCACAGAGGCAGGAGGCATAGGGAAGGCCATAGAGGGTTGGGCGGAGGCAGGTTAGAGCCCTGGTTCCCAGCTCACATCCTCTGGGGACTCTCAGCAGATCCCACCCCAGCCTGGCTTGCCGATGCCAAGGGAGGACATGTGGCTTCCCGTATCAGTTCAAAACCAGCCCCAAACCAGAAGGCCCCAGATCAGCTTCATCAGGGAACTATGGCCAGGGCTGAGGCTTCCCTTGTGGGCCAACCCAGCGTCAGAGCCAGACCTAGGGCCATGCCCCTCCACCTCCACCTCCACCCCTGCCCTCCCTTTCTTAGCCTCGCTCCTCACCTCTCATCACCACAAGATTCACTTCCCGCTGCAGTGTCCCCTTGGCAAGGCTCAGGTTCAGGGTTCCAGAACCAGCATACCGAGACAAAGCCTGGGGCAGGACAAAGCTGAGTGGGAGTGATTCCTTCAGCTGGAGCTTAGGAATCTTAGGAGCTTCTTTTATCACCAGCTTCTTGTTCTCCAAGATGAAGGAGCTCCAGAGCAGGGAGGACGAAGCCCCCTCTGCCCGCCACATCAGCTCCCCTCTCAGGTTTTCATCTTCGAAGTTAAGTGGGAAGGAGAATTCCACCTGCTCCCCTTCTTTTGCATAGACTGTGTTAGAGACCTTCTGGAAACCTGGAGACAGGAAGGGAGACAAGCTGGGTCAGGAGATAGGAAAATGAGGGCATACGGGGTAGGGTAGGTATGGACTGGGGGCAGCCAAGAGATGGAAGGGGAGGGACCAGGTGAGTCTAAAACCCCTAGGTTGCCATCTACCTCTCCGATCCTCTCTGACCTCTCCACCCCAGGTTGTTCCCAAGGCAGCGCCTCCTCCCCCTCGGAAGCCCTCGTGGAACAGCCCAGCTCCAGGGGAATGGCCCAAGCTTCCATCAAGCAGCAGTGGACCCAGGAGCAGAGCATCAAGAGCAGAGCGGGTCTGTCTGCCACTGAGGCAGAGAGGAGACTGCAAGGGAGAGGCGCCCCTCTTACCCAACACCAAGATGTCTATGCTGAACACCATTGTCTTCTGTTTCTGGGAGATGCTGCATGTCCAGGTCCCACTCTCCTGCAGCTCCAGCCCGGACAGCCTGAGCGTGTGGCCATTGCCCCTGCTTTTATTCCCTGGACCTTTCCATTGCACGGAAGGGCTGGTAGCAGAAGGGCTCTCCACAGTCAGCGTCAGCTGCTTCCCTTGCAGCAGGCGGATGCTGTTGCCGTTATTGCTGCCGGTGTCCCAGTGGGCAGTGACTGTGGGAGGAGCAGCCACCTGTGTCACACACTATCCCCAAGGGGAAGGAAGAAGCCAGGAGTGTCTCTCCAAAACCTGGGCTAAGAGCCAGGGACCCAGGCCCAGCCCAAGGCAAAGTTTCCCCCTCTCCTCCTCCTGCGGGCTCCTTTTCCCTCTGCCTTTTTGCTCTCCCTCCTCCCTCGGGCTCCAGCCCTTCTCTCCACCACCCTCCCACCTCCCAGATTTCTTCCTTTCCACTGCGAGACCCAAGACGGAAGGCCTGAGGAGGGTTTGAGGAGATGCCGGGGCCAGTCTGAGCCATCTCAGGACTGTGGAGATACCCCGAGTGTAGGAATGGGAGGCAGGGAGGAAGGCAGGGAGGTTGGCGGGACCTTCATCTACTCACAGTTGAACACCAGCAATTCCACCTCTTGCTTCTTGCCCTCTACCTCGCAGAAGTAAATCCCTGAGTCTGCTACTTCAAGATTCTTGATGACCAGGGGGAAGGATCCTTGGTCCCACAGGTTTTTTTTCGACTCCACACGATTCTTCAGCTTGGAGGTACCTGCAAGCAGAAGCCAGGTGGAGGAGGCTGGGGTAGCCTGAAGGCATGACAGCCCTGGGGAAGGCAAGGCCCACAACTTCTCTGATCTCAGTCCTTAACTTCCTGCAGAGTCTGCCCCCTCATCAGAAAACCCCAGACTGGTGAGGTGGTCCCATCACTCTCACTTTTTTTTTTTTTAAGATTTTATTTATTTGACAGAGAGAAACACAGCCAAAGAGGGAACACAAGCAGTGGGAGGGAGAGAGGGAGAAGCGGGTTTCCCATCGAGCAGGCAGCCCGATGCGGGGCTTGATCCCGAACTCTGGGATCATGACCTGAGCTGAAGGCAGACGCTTAACCACTGAGCCACCCGGGCGCCCCCCCCCCCCATCGCCCTCACTTAATTAGCCAGGACAGTATTGCCTTAACCTGAAATAAAATAATATCCTTATTTCAAGAGCACCAACTCCTGCAGTGCCCAATAGTTTACATGCATCATCTCAAGAAATCTTCACAATTCCAAGAGGTAGGTACCGTTTGGCTTATTCTGTAGGTTATGTGGTTGCCCTGCCTCGTCCTTACACCTTGTTGGCAGGAACATGAAGCGGCCCGATGTCTTTGGAAGGCAATTTACAATATCTACCACAATTACAAATGCACACACAAAAATACCCATTTATCAAGAAAGGATAGGTTAAGTAAACTGTAGTTCACCCCTTCAGTGGAATGTTGTAGAAGAAGAAGGAAGCTAACTACTGAATGGAATAATAGCTAAGAAACATCATTAACTGAACAAAGCAAGATATTAGACAGGCTAACATTTGCCTATAAAAGAGGGAGAAATGTATCTATCTATATCTCTCTGCAGATGCCACGTATAGGAACACAGATTTCTAAAAATAAGCACAAGAACAGGGTAACTTTGGTTGCCCCTGGGGAGAGGGACTGAACACCCTGGGACAGGTGTGAGAGGGGGGTGCTTCTCACTATATACCCTTTTCTACCATTTGGATTTGACTCCAGAAAGTGGCAGAGTGAGGATTAAAATCCAGGCCTGTTGTGTATACTACGAAGTACTTGGTCTACAAAGTTCCTCAGGCAGGAACATGTGGCCTCCTCCAGTCTCCTCCCTTGGTACCTAACAACCAGAACCTGGAGGAAGTTTTTCTCTTTAGCTAATCACTTTCTGGGTGTGGCAGCCCTTGCAGAATTCCTGTAGAGGAAGGTTTTCAAGGCTAATCCTATACAATAATCGCACAATTTTTGCTTAGAATATATATTTGGGGGGATGGGGCGAAGGTAGCTGAGAACAAAACCCTACCTTCAGTCCCTTGGGCTCTACTTCTGTCCCCCGGGGCAGGCATGGACCCTCTCCCTGTTTTCACCTGGGGGCGGAAGCCTGGGAATCATGTTGGTGGAACATTTGCCCCTGCCTTCTGCTGCCTCCTCCCCCAGAAAACTTTCTAGACGAGCTGCAGCCCTGGGCTCTCCGTCAGCACTGCCCCAAGCCCCCTGTACTTGACTCTGGGACTCCCTGTCCTCGGCTTTTCCCTGGTTTCCACTTGGCTTAGCTCCCCTGTGGCTCTTAAATCCTACTGCATTCTTTTCACAATTTACCAAGCTGCTTGGACTAGTAGCCCCCTCGGGTTCTGCCCCCTTTTCTACCTTTTTGGCCCTCTCCTTCCACGTGAGCGCCATTTCCTTTTCTTCATCTTGGGCTCTTGTTCGATGACTGCATTCAAGTGTTACCCCGACTGTCTCATGTCGTCTCCCATTCCCACAGACATTCTAAATCCCAGGGCACCCCCAAGCCCGTCAGCATCATGGATGACTCCCAAGTTGATATCCCCCGCCCCAACTTCTCTGCTCAATTGGGGCCCACATTTCCAGTGGCCCAAAGGATAACTTTATCTGAAAATCCTACCATCCCCCAAAACACTCGGTTGAAAATCAAGTGGATTGCCCTTTCCCTAAAATAACTCTTCCTCCTTGCTTTCCTTTTTCTCTTCAAGGCCTTGTCACTCGGGCAGGCTGTCACATACTTTGTAGAAGAGATAGCAAGCTGGTGCGGAAGGCCTAAGAGTAGGGGTGAGTCTGGGATAAATAGTGGAGAAGACCCATGCTGCACCAAGCCTTAAAAGAAGACTAAGCAGTGGGCCGGAATGAAGAGGCGGAGTGAGCACATCCAGGAAGTAGAAAGGCTCCAGGAAAGCAGTATAGGCAGCGGCCTCCAAGCCACGAGGAAACCATGAGGGTGTCGAGGTTTCCAGCTGGGAAGCTGCCCAGAGTGATGGCCGCAGGGTGAATGTCCCGCAGAGGCTTCTAGGTCGGGCCCAGTGGACTACGGGGTGACGGGGTGACAGGGTGAGGCGCACAAGGCATTGCTCTGGAAATCAGTACTGAAGCAGGTGGAAGAGACATCAAAGCAGGAGGGACTGGGAACAGAGAGACTTGCCTGAAGCTTCCTCTGTAATCCGAGTGGGGGAGGTCTGTGGCCTTGGCTAATGCATTCGCATGGGAACAAAGAAGATTGTTAAGTAACAAAAATTCAACTGAGTGAATTGTAGAGATCTCCTTGGCTTTAGTAATAGATTCATGAATTAGGCAGCATCATCCCATCTAGCAAGTAAAGGGGAGCTCTGAAGGGCTACAGACAAGGAAGGTGTTTTAAGATTTTTATTTATTTGAGAGAGAGCATGGGATGGGCGGCAGAGGAACAAGCAGACTCTCTGCTGGGCAAGGACCCTGTTCTAGGACCCTGAGCTCATGACCTGAGCTGAAGTCAGACACTTAAGCATAACTCACTGAGCCCCCCCACCCCCAGGTACTCCAGAAAAGGAAAGGTTATTAAAGGTAGAAAGGAAGTGGAGAAAGGAAATTATTAGCAAAGATCACCCTCCTAAGGGAACCAGAAGGGGTCCATCAGTAAATTTCCTAGTGCTGACCAGGAAATTCCCATGTTCACCGGTTAAAGGTCACATTTCTGAGGGTTGAAACTGCATTTAGGTTGGGTATTAAGTCTTGGTTTAGCGACTTGGGGCCTTAACCTGAATGACACCAATTTAGGCCTATCGCTTTCATTTTATCAAGATGAAACAGAAGAACACTTTCAAAGGAAGGAATGGCCATCATGGGTGACTGATGGGAAACCAGGGATTGAAGTAGAGAAAAAAAAAATTCCTGACTCTCTGGTTCAGAAATTGGGGGAGTCAGGAGAGCAAACCTGCCCTCCTCAGGGATCAGGAAGTTGAGAAGGTTGTTCTGGAGGAAAATCAACTCCTAGGAACAGAACAAAAGCATTGACACAAAAGATGAGAATTTTTAGAAAGGAGCACATTGTTTCAACCTCATAGGCAATCAAAGAAATGCAAATTGAAGCAACAATGATGTATTTTTCAACTATCAAATTCGCCAAAAAAAAGAAAAAGAAAAAGAAAGAAAAGAAAGAAAAGTGTTAAATAATACTACTCAGTATTGGCAAGGGTGCTAATGGAAAAGGAACCCTTAGACTTAGTGTAAAAGGATGGACCCTTTCTGGAAGCAATCCTGGCAGTATAAGCTATCTATTATTAAAGGTTTATACCCTTAATTTCATTTCTAGAATGTTATCCTTAAGACAGTGATTTAAAAATGCAAACCAAAATGTAGATACAAATATAATAGTGTTGTTAAAAGGGTACAACATTAGACAAAAAGATAATGTCTGTACATTATAATATATTAATTTGGAATATTCGGTTGGCACCAAAATAACCCAAATAATTTTTTTCTCTCTTCCTGTTTTACCCATCACCCCACCCACCCACCAACCCTCCTTTATCCTTTATCCTTTATTTCAATAAAACTATAAGAAATGATATAGAAATCTCAAGTACCCTTTACCCAATGGTAACAGTTTGCAAAATTATAGAACATCATATCCAGGATATTGACATTGACATAGCCAAGAACATTTCCAACACCACAAGGATGTTGCCCTTTTCTAGCTGTATCTCCTTCCTTCACAGACCCTTCCCTTCCAGACCCCTCCTTCCCTTAACCTCTGCTAATCACTAATCTGTTCTCCATTTCTAGAATCTGTCATTTCAAGAATTATATAAATGGAATTACACAGTCGTTACCTTTTGGGATTAACTTTTTTTTTCAGGTTTTTTACTGCTGAAAAGTATCCCATTGTATAGAGATAGCTAGTCATCCACTACAGGACATTTGGGTTGTTTCTACCTATTGGCTATTATGAGTAAATCTGCTATAAACAATTATATACAAATTTCTGGGTCAACATAAATCTTCATTTCATTTCTCTGGGATAAATGCCTAGCAGCACAGTTGTTGGGTTGCTGTTTGTTAGGTTCTTAAGAAACTGCCAAATGTTTTTTCCAGAATAGCTGTACCATTAAATACGCCCACCAACAATGCCAGAGTAAACCAGTTTCTTTTCATCTTCACCAGCATTTAGTATTGTTACTATGTTTTTATTTTGGGCGTTCTGAGAGGTGTATAATGATATCTCATTGTGGTGCTGACTTGCATTTCCCTAATGACTAATGTTGAAGACCTTTTCCCATGCTTTTTGCCATCTCTATACCCTCTTTGGTAAAATATCTGTTCTTATCTTTTAGCCATTTTCTAATTCAATTGGGGGTTTTTGTTTGTTTGTTTGTTTGTTTTGGGGGTTTTTTGGTATTGAGTTTTGAGATTTGTTTACATATTCGAGGTAGTAGTCTGTTGTTGAATAGGTACTTTGCATATATTTTCTTATATTTTATAAATAGTCTTTTCTTCTTAGTAGACTTTTGCAGAGCAAACTTTTTAATTTTGATAAAGGCCAATTTATGCATGTTTCCTTTAGGGATTGTGCTTTTGATATCAAGTTTAAGCACTCTTTGCCCAGTCTAGGTCCTGAAAATTCTCTTATGGGTTATAATTTTACACTGAAATTCATAGTCTATTTTGAGTTAGTTTCTTTTTTAAAGATTTTATTTATTTATTTGACACAGAGAGAGATCACAAATAGGCAGAGAGGCAGATAGAGAAAGAGAGGGAAACAGGCTCTCCGCTGAGCAGAGAGCCCAGTGTGGGACTCGATCCCAGGCCCCTGAGATCATGACCTGAGCCGAAGGTAGAGGCTTAACCCTCTGAGCCACCCAGGCGCCCCTTGAGTTAGCTTTTTCTTTTAATATTTAATTTATTTATTTGACAGACAGAGATTGCAAATACGCAGAGAGGCAGGCAGAGAAAGAGGGGGAAGCAGGCTCCCTGCTGAGCAGAGAGCTCGATGTGGGACTTGATCCCAGGACCCTGAGATCATGACCTGAGCTGAAGGCAGAGGCTTAACTCTCTGAGCCACCAGGTGCCCCTTGAGTTAGTTTTTAAATAAGATGTGAGACTTGGGTCAAGGGTTTGTTGTTGCCGATGATTGTTTTTACCCATGAATGTCCAATTATTCTAGCACCATTAATTGAAAAGGCTATCTTTCCTTCAATGCTAGTTTGGATTAAAAAAAATTGTTGGACATATTTATGAGGATCTATTTATAGGTTCTCTGTTTTCTTTCATTGATCTATATGTCTGACTCATCCACCAATACCACATAATTTTGATTACTCTAGTTATATAATAAGTCTTGAAAGCAGATAGACTGAGTTCTCCTACTTGAGTCTCTTTTTTTCAAAATTGACTTAGTTCTTTGAGGTCTTTGGTTTCCCCTATAAATTTTTGAATAATCTTATTTGTATCTACAAAAAAAATCTTGCTGGGACTTTGATAGGAATTGTGTTAAACCTGTGTATCAATTTGGGGAGAACTGACAACTTCACAATGTTGAGTCTTTCACTTATAAACATGGCATGTCTATTTATTTAGATTTTCTTTGACTACTTTCATCAGTATTGCATAGTTTTTTAGCATACAAATTCTGTACATGTTTGTTACATTTACCTAAGTGTTTTTTTGAGCATTTGTAAATGGCATTAACTTTTTAATTTCTATATGCACATATTCATTGCTAGGATATAGGAAAACAAAAGATTTTTGTATGTTTCTCTTCTCTCTCTCTTTTTTAAAGATTGTATTTATCCGGATGCCTGGGTGGCTCAGTTGGTTAAGCGACTGCCTTCAGCTCAGGTCATGATCCCAGAGACCCAGGATCGAGTCCCACATCGGGCTCCCTGCTCAGCAGGAAGCCTGCTTCTCCCTCTCTCACTCCCCCTGCTTTTGTTCCCTCTCTCGCTGTGTTTCTTTGAAAAAAATAAAATCTTTGAAAAAAATAAAAAATAAAGATTGTATTTATTTATTTGACGGGGAGACATAGCAAGAGAGGGAACACAAGCAGGGGAAGTGGAAGAGGGAGAAGCAGGCCTTCTGCCAAGCAGGGAGCCAGATGCGGGGCTGATCCCAGGACCCCTGGGTATCATGACCCAAGAGGAAAGCAGACACCTAACAACTGAGCCAGCTGGGTGCCCCACAATTTCAATTATTTTAAATTTGTTGAGATTTACGGTGCTTGGGTGGCTCTGTCAGTTAATTATCTGCCTTCATCACAAGTCACTGAGCCCCCCTTGGGCTCCCTACTCAATGGGGAGTCTGTTTCTCCCTCTGTCCCTCAGCCTACTCATGCTCTCTCTCAAACAAACAAACAAACAAACAAACAAACATAAATAAATAAATAAAGTCTTTAAAAAATTTTACAGAGTTTTGTTTTATGGACCATCTTGGTATATATGTTCTGTGGGCATTTGAAAAGGGTATGCACTCTGGGTTGTAGGGTAGGGTATTCTATAAATGTCAATTAGATTCTGTTGCTTGATGATGTTGAGTTCTTCTATACCTTTGCTGATTTTCTGTGTAGTTGTTTTGTCAATTGTTGGGGGAGTGGTGCTGAAGACTCTAACTATCCATGTGGCTTTGTCTATTTCTCCTTTTAGTTCTATCAGTTTTCCTTCGCATATTTTGCGGACCTGCTGTTCGGTGCATACCCATTTAGGATTATGGCATCTTCTTGAGGGATTAATATTGTCATTATTATATGATGTCCTTCTTTGACTATGCTAGTTTTTTGCTCTGACATTGACTTTATCTGATATTAATATATCCTTTCTTGCTTTCCTTTGATTAATGCTTGCATGACATATCCTTTTTTCCATCCTTTTACTTGTCAACCTGCCTATGTCATTATATTTGAAGTGAGTTTCTTATAAACAACATATTGTTGAATTTTGCTTTTTAATCGACTCAAATAGATGACTTACATTTAATGTAATTATTGATATATTAGAGCTTAAGTCTCCTAGTTCTGTTTTCTGGGTTTTTTTTTCCCCCTGTCTTTCTATGGGTAACTTAAACATCCTTCTTTTTAAGTTTTATTTTGATTTAAGTAATCTCTACACCCAATGTGGGACTTGAGCTCATGACCCCAAGATCAAGAATCAAATGCTCTTCTGACTGAGTCAGCGAGGTGCCCCTTGAACATCTTTTTGTAACACACTTTTTAAGAATAATTTAGATTTACAGAAATATTATGAAAATGGTAGTTTCCATATACTCTATACCATATTGTTCCTCTTTGTAACATAATACTAGCAATACAATTAGTATTGAACATTTATTATAAGTAATAAGTCAATATTAACACATTGTTATTAACTAGTCCATACTTTACTCAGAGTTCTTTAGTTTTTAATCTAATATCTAACCAGTCTCCTTTGGCTCTCCTTGGCTTTGATAGTTTTTCAGACTTTCCTTGTTTTTGATGACTGTGACATTTTTGAGGACTGCTGGTCAGTTGTTCTATAGAACGTCTCTCTACTAGGGGAATTGATCTGATGTTTTTCTCTTGATTAGACTGGGTTTATGGGTTTTAGGAAGGAGGAGCACAGAGATAAAGTGCCTTTTTCATTATATATCAAGGGTACATACTATCTAAATGATTTATGAGTGTGGTTAATTTTGATAACCTGGCTCAGGTACTGTCCTTCAGCCTTCTCCACTGAAAGTTATTCTTATCCCCTTCCCATACTGTACTTTTCAGAAATTAAAAACTATGTACAACCCACACGTAAAGAGTGAGGAGTTAAGCTCCACCTCCTCAAGAGCAGATTATCTACATAAATTATTTAAAATTCTCCTACAGGGGCACCTGGGTGGCTCAGTCATTAAGCATCTGCTTTCAGCTCAGGTCATGATCCCAGGGTCCTGGGATTGAGCCCCACATCAGGCTCCCTGCTTAGTGGGAAGCCTGCTTCTCCCTCTCCCACTCCCCCTGCTTGTGTTCCCTCTCTCATTATCTCTCTCTTTCTGTCAAATAAATAAATAAAATCTTAGAAAAAAATAAAATTCTTCTACATGAAGATTTGTCTCTTTCTCCCATTTATTTATTTATGCAATCAGTTATCAGTATGGACTCACAGATATATTTTTATACTTTGGGATGGAAACATTTTTTTTAAAGATTTTATTTATTTATTAACTTAACAGAGAAAAACACAGCTAGAGAGGGAACACAAACAGGGGGAGTGAGAGAGGGAGAAGCAGGCTTCCCGCCGAGCAGGGAGCCCGACGTGGAGCTCGATCCCGAGTCTCCGAGGTCATGACCTGAGCCAAAGGCAATCGCCCAACCAACTGAGCCACTAACGCACCTCGGGATGTAAATATTTTTAAATGTGTTTTAGAATCTATTTTATTTTACCTGTGGTAATTTTCAGTGTATCTCTTTGTGCATTTTTAGTGACTTTTGTAGATACTACATTATATGTATATATAACATATCATAGTCTACTTTTGTTATCATTTTTACCTTACGACCTTTTATTCTTCTAACCTATTTATTATTTTATTTAAAATATTTTATGTAGGGCGTATGGGTGGCTCAGTGGGTTAAAGCCTCTGCCTTCAGCTCAGGTCATGGTCTCGGGGTCCTGGGATCCAGGCCCGTGTTGGGCTCTCTGCTCGGCAGGGAACCTGTTTCCTCTGCTCTCTCTGCCTGCCTCTCTGCTACTTGTGATCTCTCTCTCTCTGTCAAATAAATATATAAATAAATCTTAAAAATTTTTTTTTATGTATTTATTTGAGAGAGAGAGAGCACAAGTAGGGGGGCAGAGGGAGAGGGAGAAGCAGACTCCCCACCCAGCAGGGAGCCCGACACAGGGCCAGACCCCAAGACCTTAAAACCACGACCTGAGCCAGAGGCAGACACTACTGACTGAGCCACGCAGGTGCCCCTAATCTCCCCATTTATAATTAATTTTCTCAAGTATTTCCCCTACGTACATTTAGAAACACACAGATATATTTTCATTTTTGCTTTAACTGTCAAACATAATTTATAAAACTCAAGAGGGAAAGGAAAGCCTAATATATTTATCCATATATTTATTTACTTTGTTCTTTCTTCATGATATTCTAAGATTCTTTCTTCATTATTTCCTTTCTGTTTGAAGAACTTCCTTGGGCCATTCTTTTGCAATAGGTCAGCTGGCAACAAATTCTTAGTTTTCTTTCATCTGAAAGTGTCTTGACTTCTCCTTCATTCTGAAAGGATATTTTCTCTGGGTATGGAATTCTGGATTTATCATTCTCTTCTTTCAATATTTGAATAATATAATGTCACTTTTTTCAGACTTGCATGGTTACTGATGAGAAATCTGCTGTCATTTAAAGTGTTACCCTGCACATGAAGCAGTCAATTTTCTCTAGTTGTTTTGAAGACTTTTTCTTTTTTCTTCAGTTCTCAGAAGTTTAATTATGATATGTCTTGATATGGATTTCCTTAGGTATAACCTGCTTAAGGTTTTCTCAGCTTCTTCAATCTATAGGCTAATATCTTATCAAATTTGGGACAGTTTCAGCCATTATTTTTTCCAAGTATTTTTTCAGCCCTATTTTCTTTTTCCTCTCCTTCTGGGTCCCCACTGATCCAAATACTGGATCTTTTGTTATAGTCCCGCAGGTCCCTAGGTTTTGTCCATTTTTTTCCCAGTTTATTTTCTCTCTGTTGTTCAGATTGCATAATTTCTATTATTCTATTTTGCACTTCACTGGTTCTTTCCCCTGTCCTTTTCATTTTATTGTTGACTCCATCCGCTGATCTTTGTACTTTGGTTGTTATATTTTTCAGTTCCAAAATTTCCATGTGTCGGGGACCGAGGTATGGCTCAAGAAGGCCGACACAAGCAGGCCTGACATTTGAATGTTATGTAATGAGATTTTGCATCTTATTTAAGCCTTCTATCTTAACTGGCTTTCTTTGACATCACTCTGACAAGGGAAGAGAGTGGTGCCACATTATTAATGCCAGATAGAGATAGAAATCTAGGTTTCCCTCTCATTCTCCACTGCCACTAGAAGGGGATGCTCCTTATAACTAGGCAGGGGCAGAAGTTCTAGCTCCCTACATGGTCTCCATAAACCTTATGGTGGTGGCTTTGTTATGTTGAGTGATGGTGAAAGTCTTGACTCTCCACTAGACCTCCTCTGACAACCACCCAGCAAGGAGGGGTGCCCCATGACTGCTTGGTGGAGGTGGAAATCCAGACTTCCTATGTGATCTTTACTGACAATGCAAGGGGGTAAGAACTCTTGTTACTGACTGATGGGAATGAATAGCCCAGGTTTCTAATGGGGCCTGTGAGGGTATTGGGATACCTCATTACAGCCTCAGGAGGGTGGAAGTTTAGGCTCTCCACTCAGTCTTTTCTGGCACGGAAGGAGTCACTGTTTTTCTTCTGGTGTTTGACAGAAATATGGTGGTTATTATCTGAAAGTACTTTGTCTTTCTAGGTTGCTCTTTTCCTGGTCCTCTGGTTAGAGAGAGCAGGCATTTTGTTGAGGCTTACTTTTGTCTGTGTCCATTGAGGTTTCCAAGTTGCTGATCCCTTTTGCTCCAAGATTAGGATATACAAGGCAAAAGAAAACAAACCACCATATTGTTTCTCAGACCCTGGAGTCCCTACCAGTCTGTCCTCTTCTCTACAGCTTTCAGAGTCTTCTTATGTTAGTTCTATGTGTCATGTCCAGGGTTTTCTGCTATACTTAGTATGCTTAGCAAAAAGTATGTTACTATGGACTGAATTGCATCCCCTCCTCCAGTCACAGGTTGTAGCTCTAACACGCAGTGTGATGGTATCTGGAGATGGGGCGTTCGAAAGGTAACTAGATTTAGATGTAGATGAGGTCATGAGGTCCTCATGATGGAATGTGTGCCCTCATAAGAAGAGACACCAGAGAGCTTTCTTCCTCTCTGTCTCCACTATGTGAGGACACAGCAGAAGGCACGACTTGTAAGCCAGGAAGAGTTCTCTCCAGACCCTAACAGTCTTGGCACCCTAATCTTGAACTTCTTGCCTACAGTACTGTGAAAACGTAAATTTCCATTGTTTGAGCCACCTAGTTTATGCTATATATTATGGCAGCCCAAACTGACTACGATATATATCTACTCCATTCTCCTGAAAGTCCTCATTCTTTTTATTACCTGAATAATTTTCCAGCATCATACCATAGTTCAGTTCTTTCCTCATTAACGGATATTCGGTTGAATTTTATTCTTGCATGTTATAAGCAAGGCTTATCACAACGCCCTTGTGCAAATATCATGAAATAGTCACAATTTTATTTCTGTCAAATAAATTTTCCAGGGTTAGCTATTACTACATAAAAAAGTTATTATTTTATATTTGTTAAACTTTGGCAGATTACTTTTAAAAACTTAGTCTAATAATTGATTGTCCCATCATGATAAAATGTTATGGGGGAGAAATATAAAAGGTAATACAGTGTGATATCATCTATGTAAAAACGTATATATTATATTTTCCACATTAAACAAAGCTTGGAAGGAAATAAATCAAAATGTTAACAGAGGATATCTCTGAATGGCGGAAGTATGCATGCACTTGACTTTCTTCCTTATTCTTTTATGCATTTGCCAAATATTCTGTAATGAGTATGTAATACATTTTAAATCCGGAGAAAAAAAACAGTAACATCAATAAAATTGGCATACAGGAAGTAATGTATTGGAAGGAACAAATTAATATATAGTCAAATCTTATAGCAGATACCATTTGAAAAAAAAATTGCATAACAGAAAACTATCTAAAGATAAAGCTGACCTGGCCCACCAATTTCCCTTCTAGGAATTTATCTTACAAAGACATTTGCATATATGTCCAGAGATACATAGTCTGATTCACTGTTTGTGATAGTAATAAACCGAAAGCAGCCTGAACGTGTGACAATATGGGTCTAGTCAAATAAATCACAGTATAATTATGAAAAATGACTATGCAGTCACTGAAAAGAAATAAGGTAGAATTATAGACAAATACAGATATATAACACACACGCATATGAATATAGAACAACCTTCAAAATATCTGTCTAATTTAAAAGAAAGAAAGCAAGGTTAGAACCATTATCTGAATGTCTCTTTTGTTTTCCACTGTATTGTATCCCCAGCACCTAACCTAGAACATTATCAAGTGCACTTGAAAGCACTCATATGCTCAGTGGGAAACCTGCTTCTCCCTCTCCCACTCCCCCTGCTGTGTTCCCTGTCTCACTGTCTCTCTCTGTCAGATAAATAAATAAAATCCTTAAAAAAAAGAAAGCACTCAATATATACATATACATATATACATATATATATGATGAATTTATTATTTTACATAAGAAAAGAGGGGACTGTATGCATATATGCATAGATCATCTCTTGAAGGAAACACAAAAACTGGTTCAATGTTGCCTTTGGGGAAGGTAACTGAGAAATGGGATCAAGAGTAGAGGAAGATTTATTATCACTTATTAAAAATGAGACAAGAGGCCCAAAATGGAGTCACTTATGCTAATCCCCACATCTGCAAACCAAGACTCTCCTAAGAATGTAATCTTTAACCAGTCAGTCTGGAGTTACCTGGTTAGCTCTAGTGGGAAAGTATATCTGTCTGATGTACCTCCCCTTAGGAAGGTAACCTCACCTGAAACTTGCACTCTTTGCTAATAAACTTTTTTCTTGCCCCTTCCCTGCCTTTAAAACCTTTCATTTTGTACAGCTCCTTGGAACCTCTTTCTATTTGCTGGATAGGATGCTGCCCAATTCATGAATCACTGAATAAAGCCAATTAGCTCTTCAAATTTACTGAGTTTAATTTAGTTTTTTCACAGATTTGGTAGCAGTGGTGGGATTGAAAGAAACTTCTGACAGCATTCAGGGACAATGAGAAACACAGGCTTGTACCTGTGAACCCCTCTGAGTCCCCTGTATTTCTCACCATTTCCAAGAGCCATGGGTAAGTCCCTCTTGGTTCTGAGTTCCACACTCTTTGCATCAGGCTCCTGATCTAATTAACCTTCCAATCAGTTCCTCATTTGTCTGGAATCACTAGTTCCACGCTGGGAACTGGTGGTAATTTGGATCTCAGTTCACCATCTGATTGGTAACCGAGTCCTTGGTTCCATCCCCAGACTCCAAACTGGGAACTGCTGGCAATTTAGCCTGCAATTCCACATTTACCTGGAATTTCCCTAGATTCCACTCTAGGAACTGCTATTTGGAATCAGCCCACAGTCCTTATTTTGGGGGGCTTGCTAGTGTGCTTCTTTCTCCAAACCCCAGTTTCACGTTGGGAATTGCAGGTGGTTCACAGAGGGCCTTATCTTGGCCAGGCCACAGTTACATCTCTCAGTTCCTGTTGTGTATTAAGATGCACATGTTTGGTTTGGGTTGTGTAAATAAAGGTTATTGCCACTCAGAAGTAGCTGCAAAATTGTTGGGCACAGGTTGATCATTAAAAAGCTGTCAGAGCCCTTCCACCTAACCCAAAAACTCCTGTGTCAGTATAAGTTGGTCTTGGAATAGTTTAGATTGGCATTAGATCACCAACCAATCTCAAGATTGAGATACATTGTAAAAGATCACACAATTCTCAGCCCAGCATCACAACCCTTTTAGGCTCAAGAGACCCAAAAGCTTAGCTTAAAAGATAAATAATGATAAAGATGGGATCCTTATATTGTCTAAAAAATTGAGAATGTCACCTTCTAGCACACATGCTCATTTGTCTAATTTAGGTTGTTTCTAGTAAGATTTGGTCATTTTCATAGATATCTATGGCTCTGGACCATAGGATGTTCACTCTCACCCCTTTAATTCATCATAGTACTAGAAGTCCAAGCCACAGCAATTGGACAACATAAGGAAATACAAGGCATCCAAATTGGTAAGGAAGAAGTAAAACTTTATGCAGTGACATGATGCTATATATAGAGAATCCTAAAGACTCCACCAAAAAAACCTAGAATTGATAAATGAGTTCAGTAAAAATGTAGGATACTAAATCAATGTACAGAAATCTGTTGCATTCCTATACACTAATAAAGCAGGGAAAACGAAGTTAAGAAAATAATCCCATTTACAATTGCACCAAAACCAATAAAATATCTAGAAATAAACTTAACCAAAGAGTTGAAAGACCTGAATTCTGAAAGCTATGAAACTCTGATGAAAAAATTCAAGATGATGCAAAGACATGGAAAGATATTCCATGTTTGTGGATTGGAAGAAAAAATATCATTAAAATGTCTATACTAGGCTGGCTGGCTCAGTCGGGAGAACATGTAACTCTTGATCTTGGGGTCATAAATTCAAGCCCCATGTTGGGTATAGAGATTACTTAAAAATCTAATAAAGTCACTGCAAAAAAAATTTTTTCATGAAAATATAATGTCTATACCACCCAAAGCAATCTATATATTTGACTTATTAAATGCAATCCCTATGAAAATACCAATAGCAATTTTTACAGAGCTAGAACAAACAATCCTAAAATTCGTATGAAACCACAAAAGATCTCAAATAACTGAAGGAATCTTGAAAAAGAAAAGCAAAACTGGAAGTATCACAATTCCAGAGTTCAAGTTACTTTACAAAGTGGTAGTAATTATAACAGTATGGTACTGGCATAAAAATAGACACATAGATCAATGGACTAGAACAGAAAACCCAGAAATAAACTGCAAATAAACTGCCTTCCGCTTAGGTCATGATCCCAGGGTCCTGGGATTGAATCCCACATCAGGCTCCTTGCTCAGCAGGAAGCCTGCTTCTCCCTCTGCCTGCTGTTCCCTCTGCTTGTGCGCTCTATCTCTCCCTCTGAGAAATAAATAAATAAAATATTTTTTTAAAAAAGACCTAAATGTGAGACTTGAAACCATAAAAACCCTCCCCCATCTTAATTTATTTTTTATAAAGATTTTATTTATTTATTTGTCAGAGAGAGATCACAAGTAGGCAGAGAGAGACAGAGGAGGAAGCAGGCTCCCTCCTGAGCAGAGAGCCCGATGTGGGCCTTGATCCCAGGACCCTGAGATCATGACCTGAGCCGAAGGCAGAGGCTTTAGCTCACTGAACCACCCAGGTGCCCCCCCATCTTAATTTAAATTCTAGTTAGTTAACATATAGTATAATATTGATTTCAGAAGTAGAATTTGGTGATTCATCATTTATGTATAACATCCAGTGCTCATCATAATAAGTGCTCTCCTTAATACCCATCACCCATTTAGTCTATCTCCCACCCACCATGAAACCATAAAACTCTGGAAGAGAGCACAGGCAGTAATCTCTCTGACATTGGCTATAGCAACATTTTTCTAGAGACATCTCATGGGGCAATGGAAATAAAAGCAAAAATAAACTACTGAAACTACATCAAAATAAAAAGCTCTGCACAGTGAAGGAAACAATTAACAAAACTAAAAGGCAACCTATGGAAGGGGAGAAGGTATTTAAAAATGACATATCTGATAAAGGCTTAGTATCCAAAATATATAAAGAATTGATACAACTCAATACTCAAAAAACAAATAATCCAATTAAAAAATGGGCAAAAGACATGAACAGACATTTCTCCAAAGAAGACATCCAGATTGCCAACAGACACATGAAAAGATGCTCAACATCACTGATCATCAGGGAAATGCAAATCAATGCAAATCAAAACCACAATGTGTTCTCACGTCACACCTGTCCGAATGGCTAAATCAAACCTCAAAGACACAATAAACAAGTGTTGGTGAGGATGTGGAGGAAAAGAACCCTCATGCACTGATGGTGGGAATGCAAACTGGTGCAGCCTCTGGGGAAAATAGTATGGAGATTCCTCAAAAAATTAAAAATAGAACTACCTTACCACCCAGGAATTGCACTACTAGTTATTTACCCCAAAATACAAGAACACAGGGGGCCTGGATGGCTCAGTTAGAAGAGCATGCAACTCTTGATATCAGGGTCATGAGTTTGAGCCCTGTGTTGGGTATAGAGATTACTAAAAAAAAAAAAAAAAAAAAAATACAACTTAAAAAAAATACAAGAACACTAACTCAAAGGCATACATTCACTCCTATGCTTCCTGGGCATTATTTACAGTAGTCAAGATAAGGAAGCAGCCTAAGTGTCCATCAACAGATGAATGGATGAAGAAGAGGTGGCATATATATAATGGACTATTATTGAGCCACAAAAAAAGAATGACATCTTACCATTTGTAACAACAGGGATGGAGCTAGAGAGTATTATACTAAGCAAAATAAGTCAGTCAGAGAAAGGCAAACACCATATGATCTCACTCATAAGTCAAATTTAAGAAACAAAACAAACAAGCAAAGAACAAAAGAGAGAAACCACAGTGGTTCTTAACTATAGGTAAAAACAGATGGTTATCAAAGGGGAGGGGTTGGGGGTACAGGGGAAATAGGGGATGGGGATTAAAGAGTATACTTATATTGAAGAAAAAAAAATGTTTCAAAATTCCAAACTACTTTCCTTACGAGATTCATTGCACAAAAGCAAATGAAAAATTAAAGACACAAGCGGTACGTAAAGCAAGAGACTAGAAGACGAGGCAGCTCATACGCTCCCCTCTATCCCTTGAGAACTCTTTCCAGTAATCCTCGGCCTGAATTGTCTTTCCGTTCGGAAGACTACAAGACTGTAAATAAAAGTCTGTGACCTCGCAGGTTCTCCCTTAACTATTCTCAAAAGAGAGCCTCTCTCTGGGCCCCTCCCAGACTTGATGGGACTCTGGGATTTTTTTAGTAAGCTGCTACGTTATTCCCTTCAAGCAGCCAAGGAAAAACTAAAATTAAAGCTAATGGAAAACTTTGCCAAATTCTGGTAGTTACCCGAGCTACATACAGATGGGAGCCTGGAAAAACTAGCAGAACCCAGCACAAGGTGAGAATTCCTACCAAGTCAGCTCTTCTGTCTCCCTGACTATAGTACCAAGTATGGAGAGAAAATAAAATACCTTTTGCACCCTCTTTGTGGCTACCTCTTCAGTCCAAGGGGCTGTTCAGTATTGCCAGGAACATTTAAAACTGTTCCAGCTGAACACGGACAAGATATTTAAAAGGGTTTTTTGTTGTTGTTGTTGTTGTTGTTGTTGTAGTTTTTTTTTTAAAGATTTTATTTATTTGACAGAGAGAAACACAGCCAGAGAGGGAACACAAGCAGGGGGAGTGAGAGAGGGAGAAGCAGGCTTCCCACCACGCAGGGAGCCCGATGTGGGACTCGATTCCGGGTCTCCGGGATCATGACCTGAGCTGAAGGCAGTCGCAACTGAGCCACCCAGGCGCCCCTAAAAGGGTTTTTTTTTTAAAGATTTTATTTATTGATTTGACAGAGAGAGAGAGCAAGAGTGAGTACAAACTGGGGGAGGGGTAGAGGGACCAGCAGACTCCGTAGTGAGAGCGGAGCCTGATGATGCCGGCTTGTTTCCAGGACCCTAATATCGTGATCTGAGCTGAAGTCAGAGTCTTAAGGGACTGAGCCACCCAGGGGCTCCTGAAAGGATTTCTTTTAAGTTTTTCAGCCTTCTCCCTTATGCTAAAATGAAACTTTGTGTCCAGAGAGGCTTGGGAAGCAAATTGAAGATAATGTGATTGGACGGCCAGATGGCCTTCTCGCTATTGTTTAGGCTACAACCCAGTTCCTTGGGGAATTGAAAGCAGCTGCCTTTACCTTCTCTAGAAATAGTTCAAAATCCAACCTATTCTTTTATCAATCCCCACACCCTCCCTATTTATCTCAAAAGGCTTGTAACTACTGCAAACATTTTTGGCCTTTGGAAATAAAAATTTTTCTTAGGGGAGGGGCGCCTGGGTCGCTCAGTTGGTTAAGCGACTGCCTTTGGCTCAGGTCATGATCCCGGAGACCCGGGATCCAGCCCCACATCGGGCTGCCTGCTCGTTGGGAGGCCTGCTTCTCCCTCATTCACTCTTCCTGCTTGTGTTCCCTCTCTGGCTGTGTTTCTCTCTGTCAAATAAATAAAATCTTTAAAAAAAATTTTTTTTTTCCCTTAGGGGAACTTGCATTCTTTCCCTGTACCTTTGAGATGTAAATATTCTAGGAGTCTATGAACTCAAGGGAGGGCATTCTTCAGAAGAAAAACAAAAGGGGAAGAAATGTTATTTGGGACTTGGGCAAATGAAAAATATTGTGTCTCGCCACTAATATTAATAAAAAGCATTAGCCATCTGAGCAGGTAATCTTAACTTTTTCCAACTGTTCTTTTATAAGCTAGTAAGTTTTGTATTATCGTATCCATCTCATGGAAGTAATTTAAAACTGAAAACATCTGTATGTATGTGTCCGTTTATATATGTGTGTGTGTTATAGATGTGTAGCATTTTCTACCTCCAGATGGCATTGTCAAAATTAATTTGTGGAATTATTTAATTGGGCTAAAGAAAATTAAGTGCCTATACGGATTATAGATTCCCCAAGTTCTTAGAATTGTAGTAAAAATGAAACCAAATATTTTTCAGGTTCACATGATCTGAAGTAATCTTTAAATTAAAAGCTAGTAATTAAAAGCTAGTTTACAATTGTTGGTTTAATTGAAATAGACATGTGTTTAGAATTATTGGTTAAAAGCAGTGCAGGCCCGCGCCTGGGTGGCTCAGTCAGTTAAGCGTTTGCCTTCAGCTCAGGTCAGGGTCTCCGAGTCTGGGGATCCAGCCCCGTGCTGGGGATGGGGAGTCGGTCCCTGCTCATTGAGGAGTCTGCTTCTTCCTCTCCTTTTCTCCGTTCATGCTTTCTTTCTCATTCTCTTTCTCCCAAATAAGTAAATAAAATATTTTTAATTCATAAATTAAAAATTAAAACAATAGACACACAACTTTTTTTTAAAATTATTTATTTATTTGACAGAGAGAGAGAGATGACAAGTAGGGACAGAGAGAGATGCAGGCCTCGATCCCAGGACCCTGAGATCATGACCTGAGGCTTTAACCCACTGAGCCACCCAGGCACCCAGCAACATACAACTTTTATTCTCCCTGAGTTTACTAGTCAAGTAAGTTCCTATTATCTCTGTTAAAAAACTTGTCTGTGGGGCGCCTGGGTGGCTCAGTTGGTTAAGCAACTGCCTTCGGCTCAGGTCATGATCCCAGAGACCGGGATCAAGTCCCACATCGGGCTCCCTGCTCGGCGGGAAGCCTGCTTCTCCCTCTCTCACTCCCCCTGCTTGTGTTCCCTCTCTGGCTGTGTTTCTCTCTGTCAAATAAGTAAAATCTTTAAAAAAAAAAAAAAAAACTTGTCTGTGGGGCCCCTGGGTGGCTCAGTTGTTAAGTGCCTGCCTCTAGCTCAGGTCATGATCCCAGTCCTGGGATCAAACCCAGTGTCTGGTTCCAAGCCTGCTTCTCCCTCTCCCACTCTCCCTGATTGCGTTCCCTCTCTTGCTGTCTCTCTGTCAAATAAATAAATAAAATCTTTATTTTAAAAAAGAAAGCATATGTTTCTAGAAAATATAAAATGTATTTATACATCTGCCAAGCCACAGAATGCTAATGCAGAGAACAGTTCACAGCAGCTTACGTCATAGTTTCCGCTAGAAATGAAAGGTTTCTAGGGGCTAAAAAAATCTAATATATGTAATTTAAACTATTGAAACAATAAGGGAATCATCTCCATACGTAAGGAAAGTAGGAGGTGAGTTTTTGGTAAAAGAGGGTATGGTATGGGCGCCTGGGTGGCTCAATCAGTTAAGCATCTGACTCTTGATCTCAGCTAGGGTCTTGATCTCAGGGTCGAGAGTTCAGGCCATGGGACTTTAAAAAAAAAAAAAAGTGGGCACCTGGGTGGCTCAGTGGTTAAAACCTTTGCCTTCGGCTCAAGTCATGATCTCAGGGTCCTGGGATCGAGGTCCGCATCGGGCTCTCTGCTCAGCAGGGAGCCTGCTTCCTCCTCTCTCTCTGCCTGCCTCTCTGCCTACTTGTGATCTCTCTCTGTCAAATAAATAAATAAAATATATTTTTTTTAAAGTATGGTAAAAGAAAAATGGAAATGCTTTTTTTTGGTTGAGGGAAAATAAGACAATTTTATCTTAAAGTGAAGTTCCATTTATCATTTTTTTTTTTTAAGGATTTTATTTATTTGACAGAGAGAAACACAGCCAGAGAGGGAACACAAGCGGGGGGTGGTGAGAGGGAGAAGCAGGCTTCCCGCCGAGCAGGGAGCCCGATGTGGGACTCGATCCCGGGTCTCCGGGATCATGACCTGAGCCGAAGGCAGTGGCTTAACCAACTGAGCCTCAGGCGTCCCTCCATTTATCATTTTTAAATGCTGTGCTTCAGGGCACCTGGGTGGCTCAGTCAATAGAGGTCTGACTTTTGATTTCAGCTCCCGTCATGATCTCAGGGTCATGAGATTGAGCCCAGCTCTGCACTGACTGTGGAACCTGCTTGGGGTTTTCTCTCTCCTTTCCCTCTGTGCTCTCTCTCCAAAAAATAAAATAAAAATAAAATAAAGTAAAATAAAGTGTTGTATTTCACAGAAATAACCAAATTTCCTTGTCAAGTTCATTATAATGAACTTCCATCAGCTCTTAACATTGAACGTTTTTTCAAAGTCTTTTGTCACTTAGAGACGGTTCGTGTTTTACTAAGATGCTTTTGCAAAAGTTCCTACAAAAGTGCTTCATCAAGAAGATTCTTTGAAAGGACTCTGGCAAACACAGGTTTCTGATAACCTTAAGATTAAAAAAAATGAACTAAGGGTGGCTGGGTGGCTCGGTGGGTTAAAGCCTCTGCGTTCAGCTCAGGTCATGATCCCAGGGTCCTGGAATTGAGGCTGGCATCAGGCTCTCTGCTCTGCGGGGAGCCTGCTTCCTCCGCTCTCTCTGCCTGCCTGCTTGTGATCTCTCTCTCTCTCTGTCAGGTGGCTAAATAAAATCTTTTTTAAAAAATGAACTAAGTAAGAATTTGCAGAATTAATGGGAAAAAAAACTGGATTTAAATGAGAATTAATGACATAGGACTTAATGAGCTGAAAAATAAAATTATTTTTCCACATTGAGGAAACTTGTTCTCTTAAGCCATTTATGAGTTATAACAAGTTAGCAAACTGTGCCTCTATAACCAAAGATGAAACATTTATTTTTTTCTCCCTACCTGATCCTTCCAAAATTTGAAAACTCTTGAGTATTCCTTTTAGGACAAAATAGTTATTTGTACAAGTTCAATGAGAATATATTCTCCTTGTAAAAGGACACAAAAGGAAACATTGGTTATATTACCAAGGCTTTGACTGGAATGTTTTATTTAAGAGAGACGTGCATAGATTCAGATATGAGGAGATAGCTTTGAAGAAATAAGGCTGACTTTATGGAACCAAAAAAGCCCCTTGGAAAAACTGACCTGGTACCTTGTACCTTGTTCATAAGTTTCCAGCAAAGCAGTCTTAAAACAAACAAACAAACAAACAAACAAAAAACCTTAAAAAAACTTATACGGGCAGTTACTATTCATGCTGCACTTACGTAAATAATCAGACCAAGTTTAATGCAAAAGAATTAGTTTTATTGTGGTTATCTTTGATAAAAATGGGGATTGGGGCGCCTGAGTGGCTCAGTTGGTTGGGCAACTGCCTTCAGCTCAGGTCATGATCCTGGAGACCCAGGATCAAGTCCCACATCGGGTTCCCTGCTCAGCGGGAAGCCTGCTTCTCCCTCTCTCACTCCTCCTACTTGTGTTCCCTCTCTCACTGTGTTTCTCTCTGTCAAATTAAAAAAATCTTTAAAAAAAAAATGGGGATAACTAGGGCGCCTGGGTAGCTCAGTCGTTGGGCATCCGCCTTCGGCTCAGGTCATGATCCTGGAGTTCCAGGATCGAGCCCCGCATAGAGCTCCCTGATTGGCGGGAGGCCTGCTTCTCCCTCTCTCACTCCCCCTGCTTGTGTGCCCTTTCTGGTTGTGTTTCCCTCTGTCATGTAAATAAATAAAATCTTTTTTTAAAAAGGGGGATAACTGTAGAGACAAAAATTATGTTTGCACCCTTGTCCATATTAGATTCTAACCCTGTTAATTGTCTTTGAGGCTTTTTTATATACCGGACTGGGTCCTGAATTCTAGTTTCCTCAAATATCTGGCTGCAACTCTCCAAACTAACATTTTCAATTTTCTTTCCTCCTTTTGATTTGGAATCACTAAGAACAAAGACTGCCTTTGAATCTCCTCGGATGATACTAAATCAGGTCCTCTTCGTTACCCAGATAGCAGTCAGACTTCAGGGACCTGAGCCTTGGGGACATGTCTTACAGCTGAGGAAGTCTCCACCTGCCATCTGGCCACACGCACCTCAAAATCAATTTGCCTAAGAAGAGAAGTAGCAGTCATTGAGATAAATTGCTCCCACCCAAGAAGCTAGATCAAGACACCATACTTAAACTGAACATGAAACTCTTTCTTCCTCTTTTTCTTTCCTTGCCTCTGGCTTTGCCTTGGAAAAATAACACCATCCTATGGATCCCCCAGGTCACTGCTAAGGGGGATAACCCTTCAGGCTGCTAGATCTGCCATCAAAAATCCTGATCCGTCCATGATGCTAAAAACCCCTTGGTCCATTTCCCTGCCTCTGGTTAACAACCCCAAACCTGGGGAAGAGACACCAGGCAAGGGTAATTGGAAGAAAACCACCTGTGTGGTCTGCAGACCCTTAAATTTTACTGGTCTCGATAACTGCCCTGAACCACAGACACAAACATGAATTTACCAGTAGGCATTCCTGATCCAAAGTTAGCTTGGTAGATCAGTATTTCTCTGGCTGGTATTAAATGCAGATGAGGATACAATCAGAAAATTCTGCACTCCTGGAACTATTATAGAATCCACTGCTAAAATCATAGCTACCTGACGAAAATCCTTAGATTCTCTGACCAAAGAGAGAATATCTTTTCTTTCTTTCTTTCTCTTTCTTTCTTTCTTTCTTTCTTTCTTTCTTTCTTTCTTTCTCTCTCTTTTTTTTTTTTTTAGATTTTACTTATCTATCTGACAGAGAGAAACACAGCCAGAGCAGGAACACAAGCAGGGGGAGTGAGAGGGGGAGAAGCAGGCCTCCTGCCGAGCAGGGAGCCCGATGCGAGGCTGGATCCTGGGCCTCTGGGATCATGACCTGAGCTGAAGGCAGACACTTAAGAACTGAGCCACCCAGGCACCCCCAAAGTTATTCTTGACAATAAGACAGACTTTAATTCTCTCTTAGCTGAGCAAGGAAATGTCTGCAGTGGCCCCACCACCTGCTGAGCCCAGAAGAACACTTCTGGGAAGTTGAAACTCAGTTACATGAGATCACTGAGCAAGACACTGGGCTTAAAGACACTTTAATGGGGCCTTTCTTTGACTTATTTGATTTTTATTGGTTTGGGTTTTAGGGATCATGACTTCAAAAAGTACACTCTGAACACTGGGAATTTTCCTGCTTATAATAATCATAGTAGTCTCCCTGGCACACTGTATCTTCTTAAAGGCTTTATTTTGTTGTTGTTGTTGTTGTTGTTAAGGTTTTATTTATTTATTTGAGCGAGCGAGAGAGAAAACATGAACAGGGGGAAGGGCAGAGGGAGAGGGAGAAGCAGACTGCCTGCTGAGTGGGGAGTCCAACCCAATCCAAAGATCATGACTTGAGCTGAAGGCAGACACTTAAGGGACTGAGCCACCCAGGTGCTTCTCTCTCAAAAGGCTTTAAATGCCTTTGAAAATGGATGTCTCCTCTTCTTGCCTCTGTTTAGTGGGAGAAAAGTCCTCCATTTTTGGCAAGGAGGTTCTTGTTGGGGCCCCAGAGTGATGATTCAGACACCCACACGTGCCCACTCTTCATGTTTGGACATGAAGAAAAGGGAATATTGGGCTGGATCTTTACTGACCCAAATAAAGTTTATTGACCCAAATGCTTGCTGCTGCTAACCACCAAGCAAATGATCTCCCTAAGACTGGGACATCAGAAAAGGAATAAAAAGAACCACCAACTTAAAAATTGCAACCCTGAAGTTATAACCTGTGAAGGTCACAGAGATTAGGGGAGAAAAGTTACAACCTGTGAGTACTGGATGAAGAATCAACAGAAAAACGTCAAGAACTTCAGAGCAGGGGTGCCTGGGTGGCTCAGTGGGTTAAAGCCTCTGTCTTCGGCTCTGGTCATGATCTCAGGGTCCTGGGATCAAGGCCTGCATCGGGCTCTCTGGTCGGTGGGGAGCCTGCTTCCTCCACTCCTTCTTCTTGCCTGCCTCTTTGCCTATTTGTGATCTCTCTCTCTGTCAAATAAATAAATAAAATCTTTAAAAAAAAAAAAAAGAGGGGAAAAAAGAGCCAACAGGACCAAAATGGAGTCAGTTATGCTAACCCCCACATCAGCAAACCCAGACTTAAGACCTAACCTAACTGCAGTTTCAGCTTTAACATACCCTTTACTGAGTCAATCTGGAATTACCTGGCCAGCTCTAGTGATGCAGCATCCAGACAGACTCTCCCGTGCCCTCAACCAGGTGACCTTGCCTGAAACAATGCACTCTTTGCTAATAACTTTCTTTTTCCCACCCCTTTTCCGCCTTTAAAAACCTTTCCTTTCTACAGCTCTTCGGAGCTCTTTTCTCTTTACTAGACGGGATGTTGCTCAATTTATGAATCACTAAATAAAGCCAACCAGATCTCCAAATTTACTCAGCTAAATTTTGCTTTCAACACCCTGGGTATCATTTGTGTGGTTTTAAATGTTTACCATGTACCTGTGTTACTTTTTCAAATCATTTTAATGTTAAAATTAATAAAAATAAATAAAGTCTCAGTTGAAGTCTGCCTATTTCAAGCAATTCAGCAGAATAAAATTTAGGACAAGAAAATCACTTGCAGAGTCTGTGGGAGTGTTCTGAGCTCTGCCCAGGAGTGAAAATTACATAATGGGCACCAGGAGCCCACAGGCCAGGGGAGGACGCAGCTTAGTTTGATCACAGGGTTCTACTTATTATTTATTTATTTGTTTATTTATTTAAAAGATTTTATTTATTTAAGATAGAGTGAGAAAGCACGAGCGTAGGTGGGGAGCAGAGGGAGAAGGAGAAGCAGGCTCTCCACTGATCAAGGAGACCAAAGTGGGGCTCAATCCCAGGACCCCCAATCAGGAGCCCAAGGCAGATGCTTAACGGGCTGAGCCACCCAGACACCCCCATGCAGTCATCTTTAAACAGTTGTTTGAAGGAGAAGACATGGCAGGCAGAGGGCCGTTAACCTGCTGATTTCTGCTTTGTGTGCCTTTATCAGAAAGAGATCAGAATTTGGGGGGTTTGTTAATTTTAGAGAATGGCTTTGGGTCAATTAAGATCCAGCCCAATATCCCCTTTTCTTCATGTCCAAACATGAGGAGTGGACATGAGTCGGTGTCCTCTGGGACCCCAGCAAGAACCTCCTTGCCAAAAATGGAGGACTTTTCTCCCACTGGACGGAGGCAGGAAGAGGAGACATTCATTTCCAGCGGAGTTGGTTTCCTATGCACTGTGACCAATTCAGTTTTGATTGCACTGAGGAAAACTTTCCACAGGAGAACCTAGGCCTGAAAGCTGAAAGACCAAATTTCTAGCCCTAGCTCCGCCTCTAACCAGGCAAAAACTCGGGGCAGGGACTTCTCCCTGGGTCTCAGTTCCCTCACTAGTGAAGTCAGAGTCTTGGGCTAAAGCCATATCTCCCAGACTTTAGCCATTCACACATCTTATACATGATTTTGCTAATCTACCTATCTTATGATTGAGGTCATGAAATCCCTCTGCTCCCCCTCCCACGCTTGTGCTTTCTCACTCTATCTTAAATAAATAAAATCTTTTAAATAAATAAACAAATAAATAAATAATAAGTAGAACCCTGTGATCAAACTAAGCTGCGTCCTCCCCTGGCCTTGGGCTTCTGCACTGAGTGTGAACCCTGCTTAAGATTCTCTCTCTTTCCCTCTGCTCCTCCCATCCCCTCTCATGCTCTCTCTCTCGCTCTCTCTCTCTCTCTCTAAAAAGTAAAAATAAATAAATAAAAGGAAAGTTTATAGCACTATAAAAAATAGAATGTCCATAGCATTTGACATAATGGAAGGCAACTTTAAAACAACTAAAAAACAAAAAATAATGCTTTTATAATTACCACCTACAGCTAACACTTGAACTCATCAGTTAATCTTATAGCCCACAAAGAGTGATAGACATCACATAGCTCCTGAAATTGGTAGTGCAAAATACCCCCTACAAGGTGTTCTTGTCAAAAAATTACTGGGCTACCTCGGTGGCTCAGTGGGTGAAGCGTCTGCTCCAGTCATGGAGGATCCTGGGATCGAGTCCCACATAGGGCTCCTTGTGCTGTGGGGAACCTGTTTCTCCTGCTTGCTGCTCCCTCTGCTTGTGTTCACTCGTGCCCTCTCTCTCTCCCTGACAAATAAATAAAATCTTTTTAAAAAATTAAATGTGAATGGGGTGCCTCAGTGGCTCAGTCGTTGGACATCTGCCTTCAGCTCAGGTCATGATCCCAGAGTCCCGGGATCGAGTCCCACATCCGGCTCCCTGCTCAGCAGGAAGGCTGCTTTTCCCTCTCTCACTGCCCCTGCTTGTGTTTCCTCTCTGGCTGTGTTTCTCTTTGTCAAATAAATAAATAAATAAAATCTTAAAAAAAATTTTTTTTTAAATCTTAAAAAACAATAAAAATAAAAATAAGCAACAAAATACAATGGTAAACCTAATAACCTTAAAAAATAAAAAACGTATTTACAAAAACACATCTCATGCTGATGAGGTTTTCTCATATGCTGCTTCTATTTAAACATGTTGAATATTAGAGGTTATGCATACAAGAAAGTAGAATTATTTAAAGAAGAGCATGAGGGCAAACTTTAATGTGACAGTAGAACTCCTTTACTGCAAAATATGTTCCCAAGTAGTATGGCGATCTTAATTCGTTTTACTTTAAAAGCTAGAAAAGGGAGCTTGGGTGGCTAAGTTGGTTAAGCCACCGCCTTCAGCTCAGGGCATGATCCTGGAGTCTCGGGATCGAATCCCGCATAGAGATCCCTGTTCAGTGGGGAGTCTGTTTCTCCCTTTGACCCTTCTTCTCATGTTCTCTTTCTCATTCTCTCTCTCAAATAAATAAATAATATCTTTTTTAAAAAGCTAGAAAAAAACATTATTCTGTTGCTTTTTACTGGAAGTAAAAATGTGTCATCCTGAGTCTGTAGCAAAAATATCTGTGAAATTACAGATTGTATATGATCATTATTTCTCCAGAATCCATTAAAATAAGGCCATGAATGTTAACATTCTGAAATTGTAGGCCGAGAGCCGAGAGCCCTTGCCTGGGACCACCCACAGTTGGCACAGGGAAACCCTGGACTGGGAGAGGGTGCCTGGGCGGGTCAAGCAGACCCCTCCAGGGATCTCAGAGTTTACCAGGGATGTTCAGGCCATGGTGTCTTCCTCCCCGCATGGGGAGCTGGGCCACCCTACCTGTGAACCATAAGGAGCCCTGACGCCCCAGAATCCTGACGGAGGAAGAGCATTTCCAGTTGAAGGCTGTGTTCGGACCGGGGGAACCCTTGCAGGGCAGCTCCGCTGTGTCTCCCGCCTTCCCCAAAACCACTTCTCTCTCCTGAGCGACTGCAGGGAGCATCGCTAGGTGGGAAAAAAGGAGGTCAGGCCTCAAGACCATCCCCTCACCCTTGCATCTCCCAGTCAGCCCTTCCTCCCACTGGGACCCCCAAGTCTGAGCACTCACCCAACTCCAGCACCAGAAGCAGGTGCCTAAAAGCAGCTTCTCGATTCATCGTGGCCTGGCTGAGGCAGGCAGGGACCTGGGCCTTCCCCACACGAAGGGCAGGGTCTGAGGGCGACACCAATCATTAGTCAGCAGGCATTTATTGGGCCTGGGACACAAAGGGATAGGTGGGGATAACAGGCAATCATACCCGCACAGCCCAGCCAGGGACCTATCCCCCCGCACGAGCCACACAGGGCTGTGCCCAGGCCAGAGTGGGTTCTCGAAGTGGCCTCAGAAAAGGATTCACAGAGAAGGTGGCAAATTGGTGGCGACTGAGACAGGAGCACCAGGCCAGGCTGTGAAGGTCCTCGAATGCCACGCTGCAATGAGGGGCTGTGACCCTAGGCACCGGGGAGCCAGTGAAGGACTTCAGATCAAGAAGGACATGATTGGGTTTGCAGAGTGGCTCCCTTCAGTGACTGGGGGAGAAGTGGGGAGACGGGCTGGAGGAGGCAGAGCACAGGAGGCGAGGTTGCAAGGATCTGGTGAGAGAAGACAGGTCCGACCTGAGACAAGTCAGAGTCACAGAAATGTGGAAAAAGAGACTGCCCTGAGGGGCACGACTGAGGACAAATCCCCAGGACTTGGGACAGATACACTGTGTGGGGAGAGGGAGAGA